>CM050218.1:3635000-3637500 GCA_027475355.1 Coilia nasus
CATGGCAAATAAGCATATAGCCCAAAAGAGTGGCGGTGGTGTGCCTTTAAATCTTGTGCATCTGTCCATAGTCCTTCTCAAAGCAGACCACCACTACAACAATTTATTTATCTGAGCGCATGAGGGTCTGTTTACGTGTGTGTACCTGTGATGCATAAGTGTATGCGTGTTTGTATACCTGTGCATGAGTCCGTGTTTGTGTAGGTGGATGAGTGTATTTTGTGGAAGGCTTCCGCGAGTGTTTCTATGGTAGAGAGGGAAGTACGGAGGCCCTGCCAAGGCCTCATCTGGGCTCTCCCCATCTCCTCATCTTCTGATTCACCCAGGGACTATGCTGACATTTAAAATTGAGGGTCGGTTCTGACAGAGGGCTGCATGCAGGCACGCAGACACACACACACACACATACCCACCCACGAGGGAACCCTGGGCCGTGTAATCCCTCTCGACTGCGCCACAATGCTCTGCATCCCTTTCGTGACACCTGTGAATGCGATGACATTTAGGCTCAGGGGGTTCAGGCTCCAGGGGCCGACTGTACCGTAACCACCCACACAAGGTGATCAATGACCGATTTCTCAGAAAATGTTATAGGCACAATATGAAGTGATGATCATCATCATTCCGGTAACTGGCACACACATACCAGCACTTTACACACCTTGCCTTGCATGCCACTTCCCATCAGCAGGTCTAACCCACCTGGCCCGACCGCGCTCTACTTAGCCTCCCGCACGCTGATTGGCCGACACGGCAACAGGCTCCGACAGACTCCGGATCTTTCCGTCAGATCCCGGAATGCTGGCTCCTCCTCTGCGCTCCTCTACATCGTGTGCCACACACAGACCTGCCCCAACACACCTCTTACTGGCAGACAAACGCCTGCGCGCTCTGCCACTCCGCACGCCTGCATTCCTTCAAGATCGTCAGGTTAGGCCTTACGCAACAATGCACAGGAGCACACCTCTGTAGGCGAACACAAAGGGATTCCCTGCTGTGCGTGAAATCATGAATGATTAGAGCGTGGGCGGCTGTGTGGGAGGATTTCGGGAAATAATTAATAAATATTATTTGCTTTAAAGATCTCATTCCAATAAACTCTTTAGCACTTGCTCTTTTTGAAATACCATAGGTCACTCAGAGTTGCATATGCATGCTGCACGTGAAAATGTTCTTCTACCCCGATTGCCTCCATTAGTCAATGAAAGAAAATAGGCAGAAAAATGAGTGATTAAGAAAAAGCCACACAAAGTGACGTATTTTTTATTCATTTTCAACCATTTCCATGTACTGCATGTAATTTTATATTACATTAGTCAATGAAATTACATTTACATTACATATAACATTAGTCAATGAAAGAAAATAGGTAGAAATTACATTTACATTACATATTACATTAGTCAATGAAAGAAAATAGGTAGAAATTACATTTACATTACATATAACATTAGTCAATGAAAGACAATAGGTAGAAATTACATTTACATTACATATAACATTAGTCAATGAAAGAAAATAGGCAGAAAAATGAGTGATTAAGAAAAAGCCACACAAACTGATGTATTTTTTATTCATTTTCAACCATTTCCATGTACTGCATGTAATTTTATATTACATATATGGTATGTTTTGTAGATTGTGTATGTTCATTTTAGTTTGCATGTTGGGTGAATATTTTCTTGTGTGTATAGATTGTGTTGCAGCATAAGCTTATGCATAGGAAATGATTCAGTGTTGTTGGTTTGTAAACACCAGGGAGCACCCCTTGTAGGAATTGTTATGGACTGAAGTTTGTATGTAGTAAAGTACTTTGTTACTTCCTAGTCGTGTGTGTGTAAGAAAGGCACCGAATCTAAGGGCGTACTATACGCAAATCTCAGCTGTAAGAAAGGCACCGAATCTAAGGGCGTACTAGACGCAAATCTCAGCTGTAAGAAAGGCACCGAATCTAAGGGCGTACTAGACGCAAATCTCAGCTGTAAGAAAGGCACCGAATCTAAGGGCGTACTAGACGCAAATCTCAGCTGTAAGGGCGTACTTGCTCTAGACACGTTTTACTCGTACTGGCTAATATGAAACTGTGCGAGGACATGGTGGAGTTGCTGTGTTTGCGATCACACTTTTTATGCGCACCATGCCCCCAAGTCCACCTGAACTGGACTCAGGTCCACCTCTTCGAAGCGTACTAGTGTACCCCGCGCACAGAAGGGAGCAATCACTGGTCAAACGAAGCAGACAATTAGGGGTCAAGTGTACTCTTGCAAGTACACATGTAAACACAAGGTGTTGAACACTGTGACGCCTCTGCTTTTGAAACACTAGTCTCCCCACATCCACATCAGACAACCAGCCACTCTTTAACTATTTGAAAAATCAGCCATCCTTTACATAGGCCCTCAAACCCCCTACTCTTCACAAATGCCTTTCCAGTTTAACTGACTGCCATTTCTCAACAAACCTGTTCTGTTTCATTTCGCCCATCTGTGCTTTTCTTGTC
>CM050218.1:3657500-3660000 GCA_027475355.1 Coilia nasus
GTATGTGTGTGTGTGTGTGTGTGTGTGTAAGTATGTATGTAATATTAGGTAATAGTTCTGCAGACTGCAAAGTGTATAAGTGAGCATGGTACCGTCCCCACACCCTGCCCCCCTGCCCACACGTGTGTGTGATGGGTTAAATGCCCCCTGCCCACACGTGTGTGTGATGGGTTAAATGCAATGGCTGCCCCCCTGCCCACACGTGTGTGTGATGGGTTAAATGCAATGGCTGCCCCCCTGCCCACGTGTGTGTGTGATGGGTTAAATGCCTCCTGCCCACACGTGTGTGTGATGGGTTAAATGCAATGGCTGCCCCCTGCCCACACGTGTGTGTGATGGGTTAAATGCCCCCTGCCCACACGTGTGTGTGATGGGTTAAATGCCCCCTGCCCACACGTGTGTGTGATGGGTTAAATGCAATGGCTGCCCCCCTGCCCACACGTGTGTGTGATGGGTTAAATGCCCCCTGCCCACACGTGTGTGTGATGGGTTAAATGCCCCCTGCCCACACGTGTGTGTGATGGGTTAAATGCCCCCTGCCCACACGTGTGTGTGATGGGTTAAATGCAATGGCTGCCCCCCTGCCCACGTGTGTGTGTCATGGGTTAAATGCCCCCTGCTCACGTGTGTGTGATGGGTTAAATGCCCCCTGCCCACACGTGTGTGTGATGGGTTAAATGCAATGGCTGCCCCCCTGCCCACACGTGTGTGTGATGGGTTAAATGCAATGGCTGCCCCCCTGCCCACACGTGTGTAAATGCCTCCTGCCCACACGTGTGTGTGATGGGTTAAATGCCCCCTGCTCACGTGTGTGTGATGGGTTAAATGCCTCCTGCCCACACGTGTGTGTGATGGGTTAAATGCCCCCTGCTCACGTGTGTGTGATGGGTTAAATGCAATGGCTGCCCCCCTGCCCACACGTGTGTGTGATGGGTTAAATGCCTCCTGCCCACACGTGTGTGTGATGGGTTAAATGCCCCCTGCCCACACGTGTGTGTGATGGGTTAAATGCCCCCTGCCCACACGTGTGTGTGATGGGTTAAATGCCCCCTGCCCACACGTGTGTGTGATGGGTTAAATGCAATGGCTGCCCCCCTGCCCACACGTGTGTGTGATGGGTTAAATGCCCCCTGCCCACACGTGTGTGTGATGGGTTAAATGCCCCCTGCTCACGTGTGTGTGATGGGTTAAATGCCCCCTGCCCACACGTGTGTGTGATGGGTTAAATGCAATGGCTGCCCCCCTGCTCACGTGTGTGTGATGGGTTAAATGCCCCCTGCCCACGTGTGTGTGATGAGTTAAATGCCCCCTGCTCACGTGTGTGTGATGGGTTAAATGCCCCCTGCTCACGTGTGTGTGATGGGTTAAATGCCCCCTGCCCACACGTGTGTGTGATGGGTTAAATGCAATGGGAATCACTTCACTTCACTTCAGATAGATCAGCTTATTAATGACATAGATCAGCTTATTAATGACATAGATCAGCTTATTAATGACATAGATCAGCTTATTAATGACATAGATCAGCTTATTAATGACATAGATCAGCTTATTAATGACATAGATCAGCTTATTAATGACATAGATCGGCTTATTAATGACACCCCTGTGTTAAGTGCACAGGCAGAAGGAATACAAATACACTTCTACTGACTGTGAGGTCATTTTTAATGCCCAATACCAATCCAGTCAGAATATTTGGAATGAGTGAGAGTTTGAGCTATTTGTGTTTTGCTTACTACAAATCAAGGCAGAATATCTGGCATTCCACGCTTCTCCTCTTCCAGACTGTGACCCGCTGTGCGACTAAGCTCTGGGCCCTTTGCCCTTGGCCACTCTGGGGAACAGCAGACCCAGAGAGCTGGGGGAGGATGGGTCCCGGTTGTCAGGGGAGGAATGCGCGCGGAGGGAGGGAGGGAGGGAGGGAGGGAGGGAGAGAGGGAGCGAGGGAGGGAGGGAGAGAGGGAGCGAGGGAGGGAGGGAGCGAGGGAGCGAGCGAGTGCGTCCCTCTTCCTCTGTGCTTTCCGGTGGCCTGGCGCTGGAGCTTGCGCTGGAGCTTGGGAGTGGCGTACGAGCAGCGTATGTGCAGCAGGGCGCTCGGTCACGTCTGCAGCCCCACCGACGTCACACGACACGCACAGCAACAACACTCGGCCCAGAGCGCACGACATGGCCACCTCTCTCCAGACAAACCCCAACCCCACCTCCAGCCCTCTACACGGGCCTTACACCACGCTCACATGGTGTGATAGTAGAAGCCTTCCAGTGTGTGTGTGTGTGTGTGCGCGCGTATGTGGGTGCATGCGTTTGTGTGTAAAAGCAGGCAGGGCTGTGTGTATTAGTTGTGCAATGAGCACACGTTTGTGTGTTTGTGTGTGTGTGTGTTACGCCCCACTATTGGATGGCCCTACTGGGGCGAACAACAAAGCCACCACTGACCCAAGCAAAACCAGAACACCTTTAAAAGCAACCCAACCAGTGGGATTTATTACATTAACAC
>CM050218.1:3670000-3682500 GCA_027475355.1 Coilia nasus
GGATGGAGCATAATGTACTGTGGATACATTATGTAACACACTCACAGTCACACACACACACACATACACATACACACACACACACACACACACACACACACACACACACACACACACACACACACACACACACACACACACACACACACACACACACACACACACACACACACACACACACACACACACACACACGCATACACACACACACACACACTCTATCCCTGCACATACTCACACATATACCAAAGCAGCTCGAACTTCCCCAACTTTCAGTGTTACGTTTTTTTTAACACATGCCTCACTGAAACATGATCTTTCTGTTCACTAACCACACACACCCACACACACACGCACACACAGACCACATGCACACACACACACGCACACGCACACGCACACGCACACGCACACGCACACACACACACACACACACACACACACACACACACACACACACACACACAGACTTTGCCAGCACAGCCAAAACACAACCTTCAGAGCCAAAATGCTGGGACAACTTAGGAGAAGCCCCAGCAGACAAGTTACCAAAATACAGGGTGTCCCAAAAGTCACCATACACTTTAAATACATTCTCAAAAATGACACAATAAACCAAGCTCATTCATATTTTTAGTATCAACAAAGGAGTTACTGCAGTTTTACTTGCTACACTAGCACTACACTATCTTATTCCAAAGCCTTGAAGACTAGCTGTACACCTCCACATGAGGGCCTTCAGTTTCAGCAACCTTCAGCCCACTTCAGACGCAGGCCTGCAGATGGAAAACACTGCAGAGGCCTGCAATGTATCACTACACCTTGATGCAGTTGCTGCTGTATCGACACAACATGAAAAGAATTAAATAAAAACAAAACAAATCGAACTGAAAACGTAAATTTAATAGATGTCACAATTGAAACAGATTTTCTAATATAAAATATATATTGTTATTTAAAATCTTTTGGGGGCCTTAACTGGAGTGTTGTTATGTAGAATCCTTTACTGGGTGTTCACATCATCAAAGCGACCAGAACGACGGAAGTCATTATTTCTCTACAGAGAGTCGGCGAATTGGACGACCAGAGTGAAAAAGAGAAGTTAAAAGTCAGTTAACTTTATGGTAATGAGCTATGACACGGTTCGGCGAAAACCAACCAGAATACATAGATTTACCAACGTCTTAATTACTTAGCTAAATCCTTGACTTAGCTAAGTCAAGTCAAGTCAAGTAGGTTTTTATTGTCGTTTCAGCCATATACACAGTACATAGTGAGACGAGACAACGTTTCACCGGGAACAATTGGTGGTACACGTAACTGTTAAAACACAGTATAGACAAGACAGATACATAATAGTGCCTACATACACTACTGAGGGACTACACAGATTCACTTCACCCACTCACACACGCACTCACACACACGCACGCTTACACTCTCCTGTACACATCTGTACATACAGTGCAACACAGTAGTGAACAATACAACACAGTTGTAAACAAGGCAGGTCAAGTTTGCAGGTGACCTAGAACAAACACTCTAGACAGGGCATGGCTTTTAGCAGAGCACTGTGGCTAGTGGTGTGATTTGTAAACAGTAGACTGTTCTACATAAATATAAATAATAGCAGCAAGGCTAGTGGTATGATTTGTAAACAAAAGACTATTCTAAATCAATATAAGTAGTAGCGGCAGAAAAGTGCGGGGGCATAAGGTGTGGTGTGCTGTGACGCGCTGGTTTGCAACCTGAGTTACTAAGAAATTACAGTCCAAAAATATTGCACTACAGGTTATTCAGCAGTCTGACTGCCTGCGGGAAGAAGCTCTTCCCTATTCTGGAGGTGCGGGCAGTGATGCTGCGGAACCTTCTACCAGATGGTAGTAAGGTGAATAGTCCATAGGAGGGATGGGAAGTGTCTCTGATGATGGATGTCTCAGGATGCTCCTAGTAAGGAACCACCGACCCTACAGACTTTTAGCGCCATTACGAAAGACGATCTCTATAAACTTATTAAACATAGCAAGCGGTCAACCTGCAGCCTTGACCCTATTCCCACTTTCCTTATGAAAAATAATTTTAACTATATCTCCACACCCCTATTACAGATCATTAACACCTCCATTCTCACAGGTATTTTCCCAAGCGCCTTTAAAACTGCTGTAGTGAAGCCATTGCTAAAGAAACCAAATCTGGACTATAACACACTAAATAACTATAGACCAATCTCCAACCTCCCATTTATAAGCAAAATACTTGAAAAGGCTGTCTTCGTACAGCTCAACCAATTCCTTAATGAAAACGACATCCTAGAAAAATTCCAATCAGGCTTTAGAGCAAATCATAGTACAGAGACTGCTTTAACCAAAATAGTAAACGACCTCAGACTCAGCACAGCCACAAACAAAGTCTCTGCCCTAGTCCTCTTGGACCTAAGTGCCGCCTTTGACACAATTGATCACAACATACTACTACATCGTCTTAAAACTTGGGTGGGCCTCTCAGGCCATGTACTAAATTGGCTTGAGTCATACATCACCGGAAGACAATTCTATATTAGTTTAGGAGATCATATATCTAAAAATCACGATGTACCATTCGGTGTTGCTCAAGGCAGCTGTCTTGGCCCCCTCCTTTTCTCATTATACATGCTACCGCTGGGCAACATTATCAAAAAACATAATATAGACTTTCATAGTTATGCCGATGATACACAACTTTATATCTCAGTTGAGCCAAACAAACATTTATTACAAGTAGATTAGACTACTGCAATGCCCTGTTTACAGGCCTCCCAAAAAAATCAATTGAAAAACTACAGCTTATTCAAAACTCGGCTGCAAGATTACTAACAAAAACAAGAAAGATGGAGCATATTACTCCTGTACTGGCTGAACTACACTGGCTACCTGTATCTTATAGAATTGACTTCAAAGTACTACTACTGGTATTTAAAGCTGTAAACGGCCTTGCCCCATGCTATATTGCTGACGCATTATCCTCTTATACCCCTGCACGAGCCCTTAGATCCGCTGATGCCGGTCTCCTGAGGATTCCAAACGCACCACCCAAAAGGATCGGGGAATCGGCCTTCTCATACTACGCCCCAAGGAGATGGAATGCCCTACCACAGCACATCAGAGAAGCAGAATCCATCGACATCTTCAAGCGACAACTAAAGACCTACCTATTCAATCAAGCCTACACCTACTCAGACCAAAGTCCCTTCAGCCAGACTCCTCCGCCTAGACCAAAGGCCCTTCAAATAGTCACAGACTTCCCGTTACCAGCCCCGGCAGATGGGCTTCCCTGGGAGACGTGGTTCTGCCTGAGGTTTCTTCCTAGAAAAACAGGGAGTTTTACTCACTGATTCCTGAGGTTTCTTCCTGAATTCACGCAAATCATACAAACAGGGAGTTTTTCCTCACCCCTGTTGCTCCCTGGGGACACTAACAACCAACTGCGCCTAAATGAACTTTCCTCGTCTAGTGCCACTGGTCTGCACTGGTCTGCAAAGACTGCCGACCTATGTTCACATAAGAGCCCACTGTACGTACAGTTAGGCTTGTCTTTGCTGTCATATAGAATTACAACAGGAAGTAGAGACAAATGTGTCCTGGACATGCTCATTATTCACAATCATCACGTATGGGGCTAAGTATTGCATGGGCCCTGTATGGTGACACGAATCATATTATGAGGATGCAAGACATACCCTGTACCCAGTCCCACTGTACACACATGTACCTGTCATAACACAGATAAACTCAAGAAACAGTAGCTGGGGTGTAGAGAAGAGAACGTAAACACCAAGGCAGATATGAAGCATGATGTGATATTGGGTCTGTTTTGCCCTTCACTCTAAGCTGTGTGTGTGTGATGGTCCCTGCGTGTGTGACGTCAGTGGCTGCTATCGCATGTTCGCAGGGAGGTGTGAAAGCATACTAGGGCCACTTAAAACAGACCATGACTCAGTCTTCAAAACCATAAACAACTGACATGCTGGTCTTCTTTCAGTAGGTGTATCTAGATACACATCTTGTGAAAACCCCTTGTGTTTTCTATAAACTAATACACTATTTTAACAGTTCCCTTTATACTCTATCTAAATGTAACAACATGTAATAGTAATAATACTAATAATAATAATGGGCAGCTGTGGCGTAGTGGTCAGGGAGTTGGTCTTGCAATAGGAAGGTTGCCGGTTCAAATCCCGCCCTACCCATGGTTGAGATGCCCTTGAGCAAGGCATCCAGCCCCACACTGCTCCAGGGCCTGTAACTGAAACCCTGTAAATATCTGTAAGTCGCTCTGGATAAGAGCATCAGCTAAGTGTAATGTAATGTAATATTATGTGCAGTACTTACACTGTACATAGCTAACATTTACCCTAATCGTAACTTTTACCCCTAACCCTGAGGCACGGTGTAAGTACATGGTGTTACATATCATTACCAACATTGTTACACTGTATTTTATGGTGTAGATACATTGTAACAGGGGCAATAAAATTGTATAGCCCATATAACGTCCTTATTCAGCATGTGTAGTGTAGCCCATATAACGCCATTATTCAGCGTCCATTCTGTAGCCCATATAACGCCATTATTCAACATGTGTAGTGTAGTGTAGCCCATATAACGTCATTATTCAGCGTGTTGGTTCTGTAGCCCATATAACGCCATTATTCAGCATGTGTAGTGTAGTGTAGCCTATATAACGCCATTATTCAGCATGTGTATTGTAGCCCATATAACGCCATTATTCAGCATGTGTAGTGTAGTGTAGCCCATATAACGTCCTTATTCAGCATGTGTAGTGTAGTGTAGCCCATATAACGTCATTATTCAGCGTGTTGGTTCTGTAGCCCAGATAACGCCATTATTCAACATGTGTAGTGTAGCCCATATAACGTCATTATTCAGCATGTGTAGTGTAGCCCATATAACGCCATTATTCAGCGTCGGTTCTGTAGCCCATATAACGTCATTATTCAGCGTCGGTTCTGTAGCCCATATAACGTCATTATTCAGCGTGCCGGTTCTGATATTTATCAAGCATGGAGCGATTGGACTAAAACTGATGTACAGTGGGAAATGTCCGACCTGTCTGAGGGCAAGATTATTTATGGTGAGCTGTAGATAGGAGAAGGAGAAGGAGAAGTAGTGGTTACATTATTCAGTCGTTAATGATAGTACGGCAGGTCACTGGCGGCCAAGGCTGGCGATGATTCACCACAGGAATATGGCACGAGGTAGTTAAGCCATGGGAACGTGTGTGTGAGGGGAAAAGACTGAAAGAGGTAGTTAAGCCATGTGAACGTGTGTGTGAGGGGAAGAGACTGAAAGAGGTAGTTAAGCCATGTGAACGTGTGTGTGAGGTAGCTAAGCCATGTGAACGTGTGTGTGAGGTAGTTAAGCCATGTGAACGTGTGTGTGAGGGGAAAAGACTGAAAGAGGTAGTTAAGCCATGTGAACGTGTGTGTGAGGGGAAAAGACTGAAAGAGGTAGTTAAGCCATGTGAACGTGTGTGTGAGGTAGCTAAGCCATGTGAACGTGTGTGTGAGGTAGTTAAGCCATGTGAACGTGTGTGTGAGGGGAAAAGACTGAAAGAGGTAGTTAAGCCATGTGAACGTGTGTGTGAGGGGAAAAGACTGAAAGAGGTAGTTAAGCCATGTGAACGTGTGTGTGAGGTAGTTAAGCCATGGGAACGTGTGTGTGAGGGGAAAAGACTGAAAGAGGTAGTTAAGCCATGTGAACGTGTGTGTGAGGGGAAAAGACTGAAAGAGGTAGTTAAGCCTTTGAACGTGTGTGTGAGGTAGCTAAGCCATGTGAACGTGTGTGTGAGGTAGTTAAGCCATGTGAACGTGTGTGTGAGGGGAAAAGACTGAAAGAGGTAGTTAAGCCATGTGAACGTGTGTGTGAGGTAGTTAAGCCATGTGAACGTGTGTGTGAGGGGAAAAGACTGAAAGAGAGAGTGAGGTCATGTAAAGGGAAAGTTTGCAATCTCTCACTCTGTATGTGGTGTGTGTGTGAGAGAGAGAGAGAGAGAGCGAGAGAGAGAGATAGAGGGAGAGAGCGAGAGAGAGAGAGAGTGAGAGAGAGAGAGAGCGAGAGAGAGAGAGGGAGAGAGCGAGAGAAAGAGAGAGAGAGAGACAGAGCGAGAGAAAGAGAGAGAGAGACAGAGAGAGAGAGAGAGAGAGAGAGAGACAGAGAGAGAGAGGGAGAGAGCGAGAGAAAGAGAGAGAGAGAGAGCGAGAGAGAGAGAGAGAGAGCGAGAGAGAGAGGGAGAGAGTGTGTGAGAGAGAGAGAGAGAGAGAGAGAGAGAGAGAGAGAGAATTTCTGGTCATAATGCATAGTTAATCACCATGGAGAGTCGTTTGGCAGGTGACATGTTCAGAACACATGCATGAATAAACCCAATGAGGCAGACAGTGCACACACACACACACACACACACACACACACACACATACACACACACACACACACACACACATACACACACACACACACACACACACACAATGAGAGAAAGAGAGAGAGAGAGAGAGAGAGAGAGAGAGAGAGAGAGAGAGAGAGAGAGAGAGAGAGAGAGAGAGAGATACACACAGACTTGCCTGTCAAGACAGGGCTTGTTTAGAAGTTTCCGTGTGTGAGTGGATAATTCCATAATTGCAATAAGCAGGAAACAAGCCTATAGGTTTTTTTTTGGTTGTATTGATGATGTGTGAGTGTGAGAGTGTGTGTGTGGCACACCCTGACATAGGTGACCACAAGTTTTAACGTTGTTTTGTTTTGTCTAAATGTGTAAATATTTCATTTAATATGGAGCACTAAATGTGTAAAATATATATGGGGAACTATAGGTGCATGACACAGGGGTTGCGTCTGTGGTTGCTATGGTGACCGCAGCCCTCAGCTGGCAGATGTAATCCGGACTGAAGAAACAGCTACAAAACCAACCTTGTGTCTCTCTTTTATTATCACCTGTTTACAGGTTAGTAAGCTATAGCTCCCCTGTCTGAATACAATGTTGGAGAAGTAATGTGTGTTAGAACATTTATTTTGAGTTGTCTTGAATTGTTAGTAAATAAAACGTGATATTACAGAGTTTGTATTTAGTTTGTATTAGCAGCGGCTGGTTGTCGTTAACGCTCAGCTGCCGTCTCGTGAACCCTTTGACTGTACGATAGCCTAACTGTCAAAACATTATTTTGGGGTCCACAACACCCGGTTTTGACCACTGTTTTCAGTTTTCGGTGACTAAAGAAGTTGACGATTGTAAATAATACTGGTACGAGGTGATTGTTAACTATAATGAATAAGAAAGTAAAGGTATTAAACTATTGTAAATACCCATAATGAACGTTGCCTAAATGCGATTCAGAAATTAATCAGAAGTTGATGATTGTAAATAATACTCTACTGGTATACGATGTAATTGTTATATCTAATGAATAAGAAGGTTAAGATAAACTACTGTACATGAAGAAGTAAATGTGTTCTAAACATAAGGCATGTATCTAGCTCGACACCCTGAGTGTTTTGACAGACAGACTTGTATGTGCCAGTGTGTTTTGTCTGTTTTTGTTTGTTTTTGTCTCTGGTTGTAGGCTATTTGTAGTCTGGGCAAAGTGGCCACTTATTTTGTGTTTGAATGGGGCATTTTGGTGATAGGCCTTATAGTCACAATAGCCTATGTTTTATAGCATATAGAATATACACATATTTGTAACCTGCAGATGTTAACATGCCTATTTATAATATATTATTGTTGTATGTTGTATATATTTATTGTTATTTAATAAAGCAGATGTAATCCAGACTGAAGAAACAGCTAGAAAACCAACCTTGTGTCGCTCTTTTATTATCACCTGTTTACAGGTTATCTTTGTTACGCCATCGTCCCACTCCTGCGACCCGTAACATGTGCAAGAAAGTTTTCTGTTCTTTTGGAGTTGGAGTTGTTCTCCTTTGGGAGAGAAATCACGGAACAACACAGAAATGACGATTTATTAATATATAACAATCTCTATGTCCACCAGTTCCCTGAATGCCTAAATTATACATTTGAAAGTCCCTCTGTGGCAAACACACACACAGACACACACAGTGACACACACACATTCTGTATACAAACCTTCCATATATTATACAAACACACAGAGCTCCCTAACACACACACACACACACACACACACACACAGTATCCTCATGTTGCTTTAAGGTCATTAATATTTTACTGCTACAAATTTCAGTGCGAAAAAAACTGCAAGTCGGCATTTTTGACTCCCATCAATCTTTCATACCCATAATCCCCTCTGTCACATGTGCATGTGCCACACACAAACCTCCAGTCCCCCCTCTGATGATACACTGATCACATTCTGCTGTTGAATGCTTGAAGGGTTTTTGTGAATGTGTGATGGGGTGTACTATGAAAGATTAAAAACATTAAGATAAGGCATAGCTAAAATATGTGTCAGTGAGTTTGTAGAGCAGGTTCAGATCATTACCCTTTGAGGAGTGTGTGTGTGTGTGTGTGTGTGTGTGTGTGCCTGTGATTTCACCATCTTTGTATGTTCAAACCTGCAATTTCCTTAAGGCAATGTGTCTTAACAATTCATACATAATACCAAACTAAATGTATATTTGTGTGTGTGTGTATGTGTGTGTGTGTGTGTGTGTGTGTGTGTGTGTGTGTGTGTGTGTATGTGTGTGTTGGTATTAGATTAGATTAGATTAAACATTATTGTTATTACACATGTTTAAATACAGGTAACGAAATGTGGTTTACCATCTAATATCTAATCAGAAGTGCGTGGTATGTGCGTGTGCGTCTGTGCGTCGCTTGTGTTTGTGTGTGTATGGGTTGGTATGTGCGTGTGCATGCTTGTGTGGTGTGTGTGCCTCTCCGAGCGTGTGTGTGTATGTGTGTGTGTGTGTGTGTTAGCAGAGGAGGAAACTGAGTGTGAGAGGTCACAAATACTCTACCTTATATGCAAATTAGTAAGATCCCATTCGACACCAGTCCCTTACACTGACCACTCAGAGTCCTTTGGAGCCTTGTATGCAAATTAGAGGCAGAGGCAGAGTCTGAGCGGGGCTTCACCGGTGAGTAAGTGTGTGTGAGCGTGTATGTAAGGGGTTAAATTAACACCTCATGACACCGGCATTTTGAGTTAACAGCTTAATTAATTGATGTGAAGGGCGTAATTTGTGTTGAATGCTGTTTTGGATTACAGTAGGGTCAAAATTTGACTAAGTGAAACTACAGTGCTTTGTTTGTACTCTGGGGGTGTTCTTTTCCCATGCCTTCATGGGCGACTGAATACACTGAGACATGCACACACAGAGACACACACACATAGAGACAGGAACCCCCCCTCCTGTTCAGACAGGGTGTCTGCTGCAAAACCTGTAGGCAAATCTGTCATCAAATATGCAAATACACAATTTGACCATTACATCTTAAGCCATTATAGGCTTTAAACAAAATATTTTTCAATCAAGGTCATGACAGTAACACTGTCAGACAAAATATCACTGTTGTTAGTTCAACATAATCCTATCTTTCAGTTCCTTTCTGTCATTTTTGTTGGCTCACCAATAACTCCTTTAGTGTTTTTCACGTAAATTCAAATTTTGGACATGGAAGAATTTGCAAAGTGCAATGTGTGATGTACAGCATTCCTGTTTTATGTGATGCAAAATTTTTCCATTGCATTTCATTATTATAACCACTGTTAGCGTAGCGTTAGCAGGGTTATATAGGTTAAGTCTTAGTTTTTTTGTCTTGCTTTTTGCTTTTTTCCACAGATTTTGTGTTGAGGATTCCCTGGACACTGAAAGACCAGGAAACACAAAACTTGTTTGGGTGTCACTGGAGGTTCCACTGCTTGGGACAATCTATCGCAGGTTGAGCTGAGAACTGTCTTCATCACTATACTACACCGCTACACTACACTGTAGGCCTTCAGGATGCTTGAACCATTTGTGACTTGTCATCCGAGACAGAGAGTTTAGGTTTTTTATGCAAAATCAGATGATTTGTTTGTCTCTTTCAGCAAAACCTGCTTCTAAAGAGCCATTTCCATGTTTGACCTTATATAAAATGGTGTGGTCAGTGATAACATAAGTGTCTGCACTGCAGGGAGTTGCAGATAGTTACCATAGCTATTAAACAAAATTTGAATGTTTAACTTAATGACGTTGCCATACGTAATGGGAGGATCATACTTCAAATTGATGTCGTAGTAAATTAGAAGTCAGAATAATAGAAAGTTGTGTTTTTGTTTGAAAAATGTGTCTGTCTGTCTGTTTGTCTGCTATACAGCTATAAAATGGATTGGGTAAGATACATTATAATAATTTGATTAGGCAATAATAATTAAAAAATAACAATCATCCACTATTATCACCATCATGTATTTAACACTAAATGGTTTGAAACCCTTTAAATGGTCATAGATTTGCATAATATGTAGGAATTTGCATGCGAGAAGGTGTTGGGTGAAGCATGCACTTTCTTGCCTGAGGAAGGCCTCGTTTCTGTAATCTAAAAGAGTATGTTTAAGTACTGTGGGAATCAGCGTCAACATCAGAAATCAACATCAGAAATCTGTGCCATACAAAGCAAATACTCATACACTTATGCAAATACATCCATTATTTTGTTGTTTTTTTTTACAAGAAACACACTTATATGTAAATATGACACTAGTACGACCCTATACGGGTCAACTTAAATTTGTTCCCGCAATATAGCTGGGAACAGTTTGTTCCTACTTGTTCCGACTAAATCAAATGTAGTTTGATGTAGTTCTATTTTTTGTAATTGCAAAATGTGCCTCAGTCTGAACTGTTCTCTATTGTTGTCCCACAATGGTGGAACAACATACCAGTTGTTTGCCGTGCCTTTGTTTAGTCGCTTTGGATAAAAGTGTAGTGTAATGTAATGTAATATCATACCTTCCTAATATGTGCAATTATGAACAAGTTGTGAGGGGTCTCCTCTTTGCAGTAACTTACATGCAAATGAGCCTCCTGACCACTCTGATTCATTGAGTCTTATATGCAAATTAGAGGAGAAACCTGAGCTCTGTTTTAGTGGGGTGGGGTGTGTGTGTGTGAATACACCCCCAGAGCCGGGGAGCTTTTAGTGTTTTACTGGGGTGGGGGGGGGGGGAGGTGTGTGTGTGTGTGTGTGTGTGTGTGTGTGTGTGGGTGGGTGTGAAGACACCCCCAACCCACACACACTTTCTCACCTGCTTTTTCAGGTAAATGCAGACTTGTAAGCAAACTTATCATCAAATATGATAAAACATTAAAATATTAATATTAAATGATTAAAATATGCCCCCAGTATGCAATCTTGGCCTGGCAATCTACAATGCAAACTACAATATAATCTACTTTATAGTCGTAGGCACTCCACTCTGTGACCCTTATGCAAGAAATGCCGTTGCTGCGATTATTACATTACATTACATTACACTTAGCTGACGCTCTTATCCAGAGCGACTTACAGATATTTACAGGGTTTCAGTTACAGACCCTGGAGCAGTGTGGGGTTAGATGCCTTGCTCAAGGGCATCTCAACCATGGATAGGGCGGGATTCGAACCGGCAACCACCTTCCAATTGCAAGACCAACTCCCTAACCACTAGGCCACAGATGCCCACACCCATTATTTTCACCCAGTTTCGAACTGGGGACCTTTCGCGTGTTAGGCGAACGTGATAACCACTACACTATGGAAACAGTTACTACTGGTGATGGTACACCAGTAGTTCACGCATGGCTCAACACAGGAGGGTGATTACATCAGGACAGGATTCAACAGTACATCTACATCTAAAGGAGAAGGGAGACTTCTTTAGAGACACTGGCGTGCACATTTCAGACAAGGAAGCCAGGTGGTTTGAGAGAGGAGTGAAAGAGGCTATCTATGTCCATCTGGAACAACCGCCTTTGAACAGAGGAGGGGGGATGCGTCATCATCTATCTACAGCTACATACCATTTTGCCTTGAGATCTCAACCCAGGAAGTGTAACTGTTCTTCACCATCAGAGCAGTTCTTGTTCTCTGGATCCAATGACCACAATGGCTCTCACTCCAGTTCACACCGTGGGTGACTCATGTGACCCTTGTCACATGATGAGGGCTCTGCAGATGTCACATGATGAGGGCTCTGCAGATGTCACATGATGAGGGCTCTGCAGATGTCACATGATGAGAGCTGTGATCTACAGCACCACCTCCAGTGGTCCAGAGATATAGCTCCTGGTTCCCCATCATCAGGCCAGAACTGAAGAAGCCTTTTGGATGAAAGGTGAAACATCTTCAAGCTCTAAAAACAAGTCGCGCTGCTTACAACTTAGCTCCCTTGACTGAATATTCACAAACATACGCTAGTAGTTGTGTACTCACTGTTAGTGTCGCCACCTGTCCTGGTTTTACCTGATTGTCCCAGTTTTTAATGGTCTGTCCCAGGG
>CM050218.1:3687500-3710000 GCA_027475355.1 Coilia nasus
ATTCCAGTTTGTTGTAGTTACAGTAGTTTAAAAAGTACATGAAATGGTGCTCTGGTTTTCCAGACCTACATATGATACCACTTTAGATTATAGTGCAATACAGACTATACAGAGATCCTTTTAACACTAATTTGGCTTTTTAATTAGCATTTTTGGACAAGGTGTGAACCGCTGTGCTAAGGTGCATATTGGAGCAGAAGAATGAACTTGACTATGTTGACTTGTTATAAAATTTTTTAAAAAAAATTAAGAAATAATAAAACAGAACATTAAAGCTGAAGCCACATCCTCTTGTATGCAAATTTTATGGGCAAATTTAGCACCAGGCAAAGTTTGCAAATTCCTGTTTTACCTTTCTTTCAGCGTCAGGCCCATAACTCCTGTGATGGCCACAGCCTCTCTCTGCATTTTGCAGTAATTACGCTGCCTACAGCCAGAACATCACTCATCTGTACGCTCACCAGTCTCACCAGTTCTCTCTGTGTGTGCATTTTTTAGCACGAGAGCAGACATCTGTCATTCATATACCTCTTCATTATTACATAAAATAAAACATTAACATTCTCTCTCTCCAGTAAGACAGTATGTGCAGCTCATTTACAGTCAACTGTGTGGGTCTGTGTAAAAAATGCTGAGGATATGTTGCATCCTGAGCTTGTGATGTTGAAAAGAAGAGGCATGCATGTTCTAAAGGTTTGGGTGCTTTGCCATTGCTGTGTCTTTTCTTTTCTTTTCTTTGCAGTGAATCAAAGGGGCTCTAGCAGAATATGTGGGGAATACATATTTATACATCAAGTTTAACCTTTTACTCTGCATGTAAGTGTATGTGTGTGTGTGCGTCTGTTTTTTGCAGCTGTGCACGGTGGGGACTGTCCCTTTGCACAGGCAGTGGTTGAAACTCAGGAAATGATAAAAAAAAAGCGTGAAAAAGAAAGACAAATAAGAAAGCACTCAGATGTCTAAGAACCACAGAAAGACCTTTCTGTCTCTCTCTGTGTTCCCTCCTCCCTCTCTACTGCCAAACAACACACACACACTTTGGAAAGAAATAAATACTAATCACCTACCTTAATCAGAAGGCCTATCTGTGTGTTACACTCCATTACAGCAGATAAAACGTACATATTGCGTTTTATACCCATGTATTACTTTTATACCCGTGTATTACTTGTCTCAAACATATCTTTGTGATAAAAACGTACATATTGCGTTTTATACCCCTGTATTACTTGTCTCAAACATATCTTTGTGATGGTGCATGTGAGGCAGGAGCTGTTGGAAAAAATGTGAGCCAATGATATCTGAGAAGTTGTGCCTTTACCTGTGTTTAAGTGACATATATGAATTGTTTGTTCACTACATAATTTGGTACATTTTTTTGGGTCAAACTATTAATTTCTCTCTTCACATTAGAGACACTTCAGTGTGAATGTGCACATGTGAATGACTGGACATTGGGACTGATGGCACACATACACAGGTTTAGCAATCTTATCCCTGCTGCTGATACATGTTTGTGATTTAAAATGAACATTAGAAAAGAACAGTCCTCATAGCATTATAAATGATCCCCACCCTGGTGATGAACACTAGCATGGAGGACCTCCGAACAGATGGCCGTGTAGAGCAGTCTACATCGCCTCCTAAAGGTCAGATTGGTCACTGCAGGAGGAACCATCTTATCTGGGCAAATGTGAACTGGATTCAGACTTTGTGCTTGTGATGCCTCACTTTGCTAAGATAAGCTTTGCATTAAGACACATACCCTCCAGTGTGTCCAACTGGATGACTATTAGGGAGAATATTCTATAGAGAAAAAGATCTCATCAAAGTGTGTGAAACGCATGCCATCTACGTACTGACCAATGTAAGCATTCTTTCTGAACCCCACTGCCTGATATCAAGCAGTCTTCTCTTTATTACATAGGTGACTTGCCCATCATTGCCCCAGTATATACAACTTACTCATTATTTCAATAAAATAAATGGTCAAGTAGACTTAAGTCATTCAGACAATCACTAAGACAATACTCCCCCCTCTGGAGAATAAAGCCTGTAGAGAGTTTCTTATTGATGTTTATGAAAATCTATTGTCTCCATAAACATGAAGCTGATTTACAATTACAGGGACACAATGAAGTGACAAGTTTAGTTGAGAGTTATAATCAACCACGACTGAAGAGTCACTTAAAAAGCATACGCACAAGGAGCACTCTAAATCTCAGCTTCTAGGCCCACCTGCAAGCCCCAACAGATAAGCAGAGAGTCTCCTCTTTAAGCCCAAGGAATGTGGGGACACCTGGTTTGCATAAATGCTTCTTATGCCTTAAGCAAATTGCATGCTAACAGGATACCTGCCTGGACAACAAATCTCATCAACATAAAAAAAATATTATGAGCACACAAATAGAGACATTACTTTATTGCAAATTCTTATTTAACACTGTGTACAAATTATCAGCTAAACAAAAAAAGGAAAGAAATGACAAAGAATAACCAGATGAGATTCATGATGAGCCTCGACAGGCGTGAGAATATCTGTAGACCGGGGCGGGGGAGGGGGAGGGGAATCCGCTCAGGGTGTTGTGACTGACTCGTCAGGGAGAGGGGTGGCGTCCAAGCCCCCCCCCCTGGGGCAGGGTGGCAGGTTTGGTCCAAGTCTTAATGGCTGGAGATGAAGAAGCGGGAGAAGTCTGCAAATCGAGGTGGGTGGGTGGGAGCTGGTGCTGAGGGTCAACCCAGGCGAGGCGCTCAGGATCGGGTGTACTTGCCCCAAATATGCAGCATGAAGACAGAGGCGATAAATAGCAAACTCATCACCAGGACTGGCACAGGCCCACTGAGAGAGGGACAGATATGAGAGAGAGAGAGAGAGAGAGAGAGAGAGAGAGAGAGAGAGAGAGACAGACAGAGGAAGAGAGAGAGAGACGGAGAGAGAGAGAGGAGGGGAAGGGGGGGGGTTAATTTATGGACGTCTGAGTGGCCGAGGATGACACCTGTCAAACAAACCTGTGATATGTGGTGGCCCTCGGGCTGGGCTGAGGTAGGAGAGCACCCTCTCCTTCAACACTTAAGTGCTCACAAAGCCCACTGAGCAGAGTCACCACCCTGCCTGATGGCATCACAGTTAGTGTGTGTGTGTGTGTGTGTGTGTGTGTGTGTCTGAGCATCTGTTTCTCATCCCTACAGCACCCCCTAGTGGCAGGTACAACAAGAAACTGTGATGGCTTCCTCATTCCCTTAAGCAGAACTGAGCTTAATCTGCAGGTTATTTGAGTTAAGCACTTACTTGTACAGCATTTAAATTCGCTTTCTATAAGGAATGACGGGATTTCTGACAATGGTTCCGATCCCCGGTGTATCGTTCTTCTTTTGGAACATAGCATGGTTTTAGTGAAGGGTAAAAACCAAACAGTCAAGTGTACCAGAGAGAATGAGTTGGTGTGCAAACTTCGTTCATTACTCAAAGCAGGCATTATGGAGGCTAGAAGTAAACTGACAAGTTGCTCCAAAGTAAAATCACTGATGGACGTTGGGTCTCCTTGGTAATAACCTGCCTAGTAACCAAATGTAGATAAATATGATGGGATGCAGCGCTCTAATGCCTGACTAGATGAAAGTTGTTCTGTCATTAAAGATTCCTGTCTGACAGATGCTCAATGTCTCTTTGTGATGGACAGCTGAGGTCGATTCCGTTCCCGACCCACAGGACCAATCGCAGCACACCCTCTGGGTCATGTGACCGTGGATTAGCAGCACGGTTGGAGAGGAAGTGGCTAACGAGAACATAGCTAACGAAGGGCTTTATTAGAACCCTCTTCGTAGAGTCCCCCGGGTCGCTAGGCAGCCGCGTAACCATGCCGACTAAAGGCCCACCCCCCAGGCTTTAATTGATGTGACCTTTCAGAACGGAACTTTAATTAAGAACACGTACACACAGCCGCCCGCTCGCTCCCTCGCCTCCCCCTCTCAAGACTTCAGCAGCATTAAAAGACTGCTTCACTTTGACCCTTAAACACACACACATTCACACTGAAGCAGGTGTGTTCACCAGTGACACACACACTCACGCACGCACACACACACACACACACACACACACACACACACACACACACACACAAAGTTTGTATGAATCAGGAGGTGGCCTAACAGAGGGATGATATCCTGTCATTAAATTTTCATGTTTATCCCCAATCCCACCATCCTCCTCCCCTCCTCCTATATCAATTAAACATACCTGTGTGTGTGTGTGTGTGTGCGTGTGTGAGAGAGAGAGACATTGCAGAGGGGATGAAGGCTTGAACTCACTGCAGGTTTTCCTAAACACCTAAATAAATGATTCCTCAAACACACTCTTTATCCTATGTACACCAGGCTTTAAACACACACCAGTCCAAACAACACTCAGTACCATCTACAAAGGGCACGCAGGAGTGTTGCGAGTATATTGGACAGAGGTGTACAAGTTAATCTACAGTTGTATAGCTCTCTCTGGTTTTGTGTCTGCCTGCCTGCCCGCCTGTCCATCCCTCTGTCTGTCCATCTGTCTGTCCGTGTGCCTCAACAGTTGACCGTAGGTGGGAAAGACGCATCCCTAAAGGACAATTTAAGCTACTCTGTGAAATTGCCGCTGTAACCGACAGTGACCCTGAACCGACGCAGAGGCCATTTAGCTCCTACGCCGCACCTCCCAAAAACTCTGACTGCGTGTTAAAGTGACGTGTGCCACAAAGGCTGTGACTGGTCATCTAGACAAGGCTTCTTCTGACAGCAGCCTGCTGTGCATAGGTAGTCAGCATGCTAGTTCACTGACTAGCTTTGCGAAACCTGACAGGCATATTTATGGTTGCCATCACAGTGCTCTCTTATTGTACAGTGTTTATTTTGCTGTAATGTTTGGCGTAAAAATCAGCCCTTTCCCAGCAAGCAGTACATTGTGAATGGTCGTGGGAATATTGCTTGCTAAAGTAACATCAACTGGCTGGCAGACACCATGCAAGCAACTTCACATGTATTTTTCTGCCAATAAGGGACTACTCGCTGCCAAGAGAACCAGTTCCATGGAAATAAGGCGAGGTCAGGTGGTGGCACAGAACTCTGCAATGCCTGGAAGAGACATTTAACCCTTTAGGTGTCAGGGTTTTCTCCATAAAATGCAGAATTTCAGTCTGAATTTCAAAAGGCTGTGGCCTGAAAGTGGTAACAGATAGAGCCTGACTGTAAATGAGACAAATATTGAGGATGACTCAAAGTTTATGTTGGGAGTAAATGTATCCATGTAATTTGCATAGTGTGATGTCACAGGGGGGCAACCATCTTAACTTTAGATTTTTTTCCATGAAATGCATATTTGAGTATTTTCAATAAATGTTACACTTATTTCATATAATCCCCCCCCCCCCCCCCCATATGTGGTGCATATTATGGTCAGAAAATTAATACATTATACATTAAACCAACAGTGCACATTGTAATTAATAATAATGCCATAAAGTAACAAACGCATGTAAACGGTAGGCTGGCATTTTGTCTGCAAGGGCCTAAAGTGTGCCTATCTATCCAGGTCACATCCTGTAGTTTTTCAGTGTGTAGTACCTCTCATTGCAAGGCCCAGCACACAGGCCCACTCTATGCTTATTGCACCTGTTTTCTGTCTGATGGTGGCCTTTGAGGCAGGTAGTCAGAGCAAACTGCACAAACTGGTCGATCATCAGCATTGCATAGCCAGGGACTAAGCCTTACTAACATTTCTAAAAACTAATGGGCATCATAATTTCTTTTAGTCGTAAACAAATTCAAGAAATCAGTTAGACAAAGGGAAAGAAAATATAGGGCCAAATTATCATTGGTCATCTGTCTGTCTCCTCTGTATCTAATTGGCTCGTCAAAGGGCTTTAGCCATTTTTGGTATCGTTCTTCATCACTGTTGCTAAAATAGATCCAGGCTCTAATTAGGCCTACTAATTCTCACCATCATTATTTACACCTGCAGCCTAAACCGTCATGCAGCCTCTGTGTCGTCCACCCGCATTGCCTTATGCATACGGAGAATACGAGCGCTGCCGACTGTTTTTACTACCTCTCCTGCGGTTGAAAGAATCATCATCTCTACTTTCTTTTTTAATGACACGCCTATTGACTGTACCAGCTCTTCTACGAACACTTCTACCACTGTCACCCTGCCTGAACACTGAGTTAGTACATGTAGTGCTCCATCATCTACACTGTGCATAACGTCAACATCGCCATGCACCAGCACTGCTGCTTTGCCCAGCATGGCCATTGCTAGGCACAGGCGCACCGGGACAAGCATGAGACGATCATCTCCTGAAGGCGTATATGCTTATTCAGAAACAAAATACTTCAACAGGAGACACAAACCACCATAACAAATTACAAGCAACTGGGCGTTTATTGAATGTAATTATTTGCTAAATCTGACTGCATGGCTTTAGCTTCAATAGCTCACTGGCACACAAGTTCCACTACTTCTGCGTATGGTTTGAATGGGATTTCCTCAAAGGAATTGCATTGGAGGATGTCATAATTCTCAGCCAGGACTAAAGTACAACATGTCCGCCAGCTGCTGGAGAGTAGTATTAACAAGATTTGACACTATTTGACACAACAGGCTGTTTTATTCAATACCACATTGTGTTGCATTTTTGGCGCTCAGAGGGTTAGGTCCCTATAGGCGCAGCAGACTTTTTTATGACAGCAACGAAACTGAAACGGTTGCTATTTTTAGATAAAGAGGGATAACTTATTATTGTATTATCACTCAACCCTACTTCACACAAATATATGGTAAACTACTTTAAGTTGTGGAGTAGGAACTTTTTAACATATCTGGGATGTTGTATTAAAAAAGGTGAGATCCAACAGTTTTACACCTTGAAATTGTTGCAAGTATTGTAAAATGTTGCCCTTTGACAGTTTTTGGTAAACAAACCACATGTTGCCCTAAAGATCCTCTGGGGTTTCTGTCACTTGAAATCAGTAAAGAACTTGAATCTATTCTACTGTACATTACTTAGCAATTGCTTAGGATTCAGTTGCATGGATGTGTCATTCATGGATTTTGCGTAAATTAAGACAAATTGTACTGGACGAGCGTGTGTGTGTGTGCAGTAGGAGATCCTATACTCAAACTAAGGTCTGGACCTGCTTATGAGTGTGTGTGTGGGTGTGTGTGTGTGTGTGTGTGTGTGTGTGTGTGTGCGCGCAGTGGGAGATCCCATACTCACACTAAGGTCTGGACCTGCTTATGGGTGTGTGTGTGCAGTAAGAGACCCCATACTCACACTAAGATCTGAACCTGCTTATGAGTGTGTGTGTGTGTGTGTGTGTGTGTGTGTGTGTGTGTAGTAAGAGACCCCATACTCACACATTAAGGCCTGAACCTGCTTATGGGTCTGTGTGTGCAGTAGGAGACCCCATACTCACACTAAGGTCTGAACCTGCTTATGTGTGTGTGTGTGTGTGTGTAGTGGGAGATCCCATACTCACACTAAGATCTGAACCTGCTTATGAGTGTGAATGTGTGTGTGTGTGTGTGTGTGTGTGTGTGTGTGTGTGTAGTAAGAGACCCCATACTCACACATTAAGGCCTGAACCTGCTTATGGGTGTGTGTGTGCAGTAGGAGACCCCATACTCACACTAAGGTCTGAACCTGCTTATGAGTGTGTGTGTGTGTGTGTGTGTGTAGTGGGAGATCCCATACTCACACTAAGGCCTGGACCTGCTTATGGGTGTTATGGGTCTGTGTGTGCAGTAGGAGACCCCATACTCACACTAAGGTCTGGACCTGCTTGTGAGTGTGTGTGTGTGTGTAGTAGGAGATCCCATACTCACACTAAGGTCTGAACCTGCTTGTGAATGTGTGTGTGTGTGTGTGTGTGTGTGTGTGTGTGTGTGTGTGCAGTAGGAGACCACATACTCACACTTTAAGACCTGGCGAGTCCTCGGTGTAGAAGCGCCACATGCCACCTGTCCCTGTGGATGCTGTGGCTCTGCCCGCACTGCGTGTCCCGCTGCTTGTGGCCTTCCTGTTGACACACACACAGGTTGCAGAAAGTTCATACTAGTTGTCTGCAGCACTGTTCTGTTAGGACAGATTTTGTTTAGTAGTTTTGACAGGCCCACAATAAATGCAAGGGAGCATAGTGATAGAGATTTTCAAAACATCTGCAGTCAAATTAAGATGGCATTACACTGTATACTGTATATAGTGTGTGTGTGTGTGTGTGTGTGTGTGTGTGTGTGTGTGTGTGTGTGTAAGAAGGGGTGGGAGTGAGATAACGTTTGATTTACAGGCTGCCTGATCGGACTAACCAATCAATAGGTGGCAACCAACTGACCTGGTGAACTGCTCAAGATAGTTCTCAATGAATCTCTGCAAAGAAAAGAACCTCACCTTCCCATGTAGTCTCAGAACATGGGTCTTGCCTAGACTTTAAATCTTGTGTGCGGCACTACTGGAAGTGACCGTGTATGTAAGAGTTAGCTCACCTCTGTCGCACTGTGGATCCCGCTGCCCGGGGGGCGACTGTTTTGCTGGGAGAGCGGCTGGACGCTCCGACGTTTGTGGCACTCGCTGCAGGACCAGGCTGGACAAGGGATTGAAAGCATTTTACATAACGTAACACACACGGCACAAACGGAAAAGGCTATCAATAACACCATCCTCCAGTACAAAAATGTGTTTTGGCCGTGGCACAAAATAGGTCGGTGCTGGGCACTATCGAGGCTTAGCCACGTCTACAGTTTGTGCAGACCTCTTCTGTACAATAACCTACCACTAGTGAGGACAAGTCAGCACAGATGGAAGTTAAAGTTAATGTTTCTGATGAGTTGACTGGCAGAGATCACCAGGGGTTAGACATTCACACATGTGAAAGAACTGACTTAAGTTAAATGAACTGGGTTGAGCTAATAACACGTCAAACACTGCTGGCTAGCTAACTTAGCATAGGCTAGCCAGCTAAATTCAACAAGAAGACCTAAATCTACAAATTAACAACTACACTGCAGTTGTTACAATATGTACAATAACAACATATTAATAAAAACCTTACGCTTACCATTTTGAATAATATGAGTGTTCTTCTTAAGACAGACCGGTCTTCAACAAGCAGACAGTCACTATCCTCTACTGGTCCAAGTCAACGCAGCTGAGAAGGAAAGACTCTTTTGATGACGACTCACTTGGAAAGCCACGACAACATACTGTAGGACCCTAACTGGTATAACATAATGCCTGATTGGAATGAAAGCACACTTGCTTGAAAAGTATTTGGGATAAAATAATTCCACCCCGACAAAACTAGTAACGAAACTTTTTTTTTCTGCAATGTGCTTCTCGAACTGTAATTATTGCTGTTTTAAGCTTATACACATGCATAAACGTGAGGCAATGGATTGTCGCGCGCTGATTCGTCGGTTACTTAGGACCCAAGAAGACATTTTGGCTCAGATGTCTGACAAATCAGGGCTGTCTGTAATGTTCGCCCTCACAGGAGTCTAGAAACCAAGTCTGCAGCAGAACGTTGAGCCAACATGGTGCCTGGCACGCCCGGACCGTTCTAGGATTCTCCACTGACAGATTAGTTTACATTGGGCTTGGTGATTCAACCCAAGGAACTCAAGGTGGGTCTCTCAACATTTCTTTTGCCACAGATTCTGTTATAACATTTTATGTGTCCATTAGATGGTATGCAAGCTAATATAGTCATGTAAAAACCATGTACAACGCAGCCACCAAGCAGAGATGTTATAGTTAGACAAACTGTGAAATGTGGTAGCTGTCAGCGTGGATTCAAGTTTTTAACGAGTCAACTAATTAGCTCAGCCATCTTGATCTAACGGGTACTAAAGTAAATATAGATTTCAGTGCAGTTTACCAGTTCTAGAGATGTGACTGTCCAAAGTAGGAACTTGGTTAGTGACTGTCCCTGACAGACGTCACCTGAAGCCAGCTGGTTTGTCATCCTAGGTAACCTGACTTGAGCCACACAGACGTTATTGACTAAAGCGTAGAATACACGTCGCTTTGGCACTGCAAGTTTTTTTAATAGAGATCTGCCCTATGAACGGCACCTTGATTTAATGAGTAGGTTAGGTGACGTTTTTGGGCTCGCCGTAAACTGACTGAAATCATATAAGCCTGCATCTTCACTGTTAAGTAACTTCTAATTTACTAAGTCAGCTGTCTGCTCCGTTTTGAGCTTTCATCATGTTAAATAAGTGCTTTGTTCCCTAAGTAAAGTTCAGAAGATGTGATATATACGGAAATAAAAGAGTAAGCCTAAAAAATACTTAGCCTGTACACTAATTCTCAGGGCAAGGCCACTATCAGCTATCACTAACAGTTATCTTGAGTGCATTGTTACATTACCGTGTGTCCCTAGTCCTTGGACAGTGATGGCCTGGCGATTAAGGTAATGGACCTGTGAGGGTCACAGGTTCAAATCCATTACGACTGCTAGAAGTGCCACTGAGTTACCCTGAGCATTGTCTCCCCCCTGTGTTCTGTGTACTACTATGACTTTGGCTTGTGTGTGCAGGATGGTGCGGGTGGTGTTCCTGCACCCAGATCTGGGCATAGGTGGAGCCGAGAGGCTGGTGGTGGACGCGGCGGTGGCGCTGCGCTCCCGGGGGTGTCAGGTGCAGATCTGGACGGCGCACTATGACCCCACGCACTGCTTCTCTGAGACGCTGGACCCCGCGCTGCCCGTGGTGTGTGTGGGAGACTGGCTGCCCAGAAGTCTCTGCGGCTTCTTCCATGCCCTCTTCGCCTACCTGCGCATGATCTACGTGGCACTCTACCTGCTGCTTTTCAACCGGGAGGGTTTTGATGTGGTCTTCTGTGATCAGGTGATTTGTCAAACACGCACCCAGTTACAGAGTTTCCACGGGGCATTCAAAAGGATTAAAAGTAATTACATTGATTTTGTGAAAAACAAAGCGTTTTACAGCAATACAAAGCATTGACTTATTTATTCTTAGAAGCATCAACATATCCTGTAGTTTTCAAGAAAGAATATTAAAAGCTTTAAATTAGATTTATGGCTTTCTAAAATTTACACAAGGTTTGTTGTCTTGTAGCTAAAGTACAGGGTGTAAATCAATTAAAATCCTTCACTGCACATTTCTGTTGTTGGTGCCAAACAAAAGCTGTTTGCTGTAGCAGCAGTTCAAAGGTGCTATAAGTATGAATTGGTTGTAACACAACCACATATAGCTTATTAACAGTCATTGCTCATTACATTTCTTTCCGTAAGTGGCTTGCTCATCAGCTCAGATCTCACTCTGGTCCAACGACTAACCCGTGTCCTCTGTGCTTGTTTGGCAGAGGGGTCAATCCCGGGTTCAGAAAGTAAAAACCCTGCCACGTTTTTCTTCTAACACGGGTGAATTCACTGAGTAGCTGATCTACCTGTCTTCAGTGCTCATTACGACCAGCTGATTCAGAGCTGGTTGGATCCAATTTGTGGCAGGGTTTTTACTTTCTGAATCTGTACTGTCCCTGCACCTAATTCACTGTAAGTTGCTCTGGATAAGTGATAGCTAAGCGCAGTGTGTTTTGTTCTTTCCTTGTGTCCTCCCTGGCTCTGTCTCTCAGGTTTCTGCTTGCATTCCCGTGCTCCGGCTGGCCCGTCACAGGAAGAAGGTCCTCTTCTACTGCCACTTCCCCGACCAGCTGCTGACCACACGCCGCTCGCTGCTGAAGCGCCTGTACCGGGCACCGCTGGACTGGCTGGAGGAGACCACCACAGGCATGGCGGACCGCGTGCTGGTCAACAGCCGCTTCACGGCCGGCGTGTTCCGCCAGACCTTCCCGCGCCTGAAGGACGTGCACACCGACGTCCTGTACCCCTCCGTCAACCCCTACTCCTTCGACATCCCCGTCACCAAGAGGCTGGGGGACCTGCTCCCCGAGGGCCGCAGCGTGGTCTTCCTGTCCATCAACCGCTACGAGCGCAAGAAGGACCTGCCCCTGGCCCTGCATGCCATGGCCGCCCTGCGCGAGCGGCTGGGCGAGGGCCGCCTGTGGGAGCGCGTGCAGCTGGTGGTGGCGGGCGGCTACGACTCGCGCGTGCGGGAGAACGTGGAGCACCACAAGGAGCTCCGGGCGCTGTGCCGCTCCCTGGGGCTGGAGGCCCACCTCACCTTCATCCGCTCCTTCTCCGACATGCAGAAGGTCAACCTGCTGAAGCAGTGCACCTGCGTGCTCTACACGCCCGCCAACGAGCACTTCGGCATCGTGCCCGTGGAGGCCATGTACTGCCGCTGCCCCGTGGTGGCCGCCGCTTCCGGGGGCCCGCTGGAGTCCGTGGCCAACGGGGAGACCGGCTTCCTCTGCCAGCCCACCCCCGAGAGCTTCTCGGCCGCCATGGAGCGCTTCGTGCGGGAGCCGCAGCTCAAGCAGGCGATGGGGGAGGCGGGGAGGGAGCGGGTGGTCAGGTGCTTCTCCTTGCAGGCCTTCACAGAACAGCTCCACAGGCACGTCCTCAGCCTCACGGAGTGACGCCATGGCAACCGGCAAACAAACCAAGGCAGGACCCAATAAAGGGCACACACACACACACACACACACACACACACACACACACACACACACACACACACACTCACACACACACACAAAAGTATACAAGATGGTGACATCATCATTCTGACAAGCTAATGTGTGTAGGCTCTCTGTGAAAATAAAAAGTGTTTGCTTCAAACCGTATTTAGTCATGAAGTTTAACATTTAATTGGTTGCACAGAAAAACGTTAGAATTTCACATTTCATGTTGACTACTAGGCACTCAAGGGAAGTAGTAGGGTGGACAACTGTTTGCATCATGCAGATGTTCATTTTAAAACTGATGGATGTCTATGATCTGAAAACATTGTTCTAGTCTTTGTTTCCTCATTTTGATATGTATGTTGTTTTTTGCCACAGAGGCTATTGTGTGTTTGTGTTTGTGTGTGTGCGTGTGCATGTGCTTGCGCGTGTGTGTGCACATGCGTGTGAGTGTGTGCATGTCTGTATGTTTGTGTGTGTGTGTGTGTGTCTGTGTGTGTCTGTGTGTGTCTGTGTGTGTGTGTGTGTGTGTGTGTGTTTGTGTGTGTGTGAGAAAGAGAACATCTGTGTGTGTTCATCAGTGTGTCTGGTGTGCATACACACGGAATTCTTATGAGACTTGTGTACGAGAACAGACAGGCTGGTGGAATCTGCCCCCATTAGAGACAAGAGAAGCCACTGCAGAAGGGACAATAGTCACCCCCCTCAACAACCCCCCTCAACCACCCTCACCTCCAATTCTGCTCTCCTCCCACAAGCACGCGCGGCGCACCTAACGAACCGTCTGAGTCTGCCGAAAGAAGCCGTCCGCACATCGATTCCCCCCGTCTCCCAGCCTCAAGTCAAGCCAAGCCACTCCCCCTCCCCCGCCACCAGCCCCCCCTTCAGCCATTAGAGCGCCCTGCTCGGAGATCAATAGGGGGGAATTCTGGTGGTCCGGCAGGCAGGCAGGCAGGCGGGCAGGCGGGGGTCTGGGTCGATGGGAAGAATGGAGCGGATGTTTTGTGGCAGGGCCCGGGCTGGGTTTGTTCTTTGCAGAGCATTCCTGCCTAAAGTTTTGATGGCGGGCAGTGAGTAACTCAGCCTGTAATGGTCGTTTGGAGTTTGCTGCTTGTGCACCTCTCTCCCCCTGATAGATTTGTCTACTTGTTTGGATGCTGGCATGTCAGGGGGGTCATGATTAAATGGGACCTTTTATATCTCTTCAGGGATCTGAATGTATTGATGACCAAAACTGAATCAGAATCTGTGCATTTATTAAAGTTGCGCTCTGAAAGTTTGTGTTTTTGTTTGCGTGTGTTCCACAGTCCATATTCCAGTCTTTGTTTTTGTTTCTAAGTTTATGCTCCAAGAATATACTGTAGTTAAGCTAACGTAGAAATCAACACACAGAACAGTTCTAATAGCATGTTGAAAATAATTCGGGAACTTGGTTCTTTTTTAACAGCCAGTCATAGTAACAATCTGACATGGTAAAAAGTCTTTTAACTACATAGCTGTACTGTAGAACTTATTTTTGCTGTTTGGATACATCTACACATAGGTTAGTGAGTGATTCCCGTTTGTCATTGTGATTACACAGCACAAAGTGCACACAAAAAAATTCAACCTCTGCATTTAACCCATCACACACACCAGCAGGGCACAACCATGTGTGTTGTTGATGGTCTAAGGGACAATTATACAAACCTGTACATGTCCTCAGAAATTTACCAGTTATTAAAGGTGATAAAAAAAAGGTTAGCATTGCCTTTCACATGTAGTCCAAGTTTTGTCTGTATACATCATAAATAGATTTGATTCTAGTACAGGGCAGAGTAGGTCACCTCTTCAATAAAAAGGAGTTTTAAAATAGTCACATTACAACAAAGTAACATAGTCACATTTTTATATTTTATATTTATATTGTGCATTACTGGTTGTAGCACTAACATCAGCAAGATGCAAACTGAAATAAGTATCTTTTGAGGGAATGGGTTAGGTTTGCATTTATTTTTCTACAACTGAGTAGGGACTTTAAACTTCTTTTCATTTCTTTACATATACAGTCATTTTTTTCATGTTTAAAGTTGCTTCGTGTGACTTTGACCCTGGGATGATGTGGTATGCATACCTCAGGAACCGCTAATGTTTTAGTCATTTGTTACAGTGTGAATAGTGTGAAATTCAGTTATTTGCAATGTAGGAAAGCGCTTTCATGATGAGCGCATGTAGGAAGTGTTAAAGGTGACAGTGACCTAGTTGTAGACATTTTGCTTACTAGTGCTATGTCAAGTACATTAAACCTTTTTTGGCACTTACATTTTGAGAATACAAATTTGGGCCCCCTTTTAATCATAACAAATACAAAAAAAAAAAACCAATAGTGTACCAGAGCCCCCTTGTGCTGGGCCCTTACAATAAGAGAAACAATTAACAATTCAGTTACATTTAGCTTTTTATTAAGTCAAAATGATGTTGTTCATGATGACAGATATTGGCTTAAGGTATGCTGCCTGTTTCAGCTTATCATTTTAATATGTATTTTCATGCTACATGATTTTTTACAGCAGAATGGACCTGAGGACGACCACACTAAAAACTAGCACCTTCATTTCTAAGAGAGAAAGAGAGAACTGTTGTAAGAAGTTTTTTTTCTTCTGGGGCAGCGTACCTGGGCTTTCTTGCTGACCATGTGCATTCAATGTATGGCAACAACACAGTCATCATCTAATGGTTAATTCATCTTGCGCTGTTCCCACAAACATGACAAATGTGTTCATTATGCTCACGTGGGCTGCACAATCACCAGATCTTGATCTGGGTCCAATAAAACACTTTTAGAATGGGGTGGATTCAGGATATTTACAGGATGGCCGCTTGTAATACTGCTGTTGTTGGGTTTGTTGAGTGTGCAATCATGCCAAAATGTAGCAGAGTTTCTAAAACTGCAGGGTTTCATAGATAGACAGACAGATAGACAGACAGACAGGCAGGCAGGCAGGCAGGCAGGCAGACAGAAAGACAGACAGACAGACAGACAGGCAGGCAGGCAGGCAGGCAGGCAGGCAGACAGGCAGGCAGGCAGACAGACAGACAGACAGACAGACAGACAGACAGACAGACAGATAGGTAGATAGATAGATAGATAGATAGATAGATAGATAGATAGATAGATAGCAGTGACATGGATGAGAAGGGTCTTTGATTATTTTGGAGGCTCGGTTTAAAGGAGAACTTCGGTGTAAAATGAAAATTGGCGTAGTCGTCATGCTTCGTCTAAGGGCACCTACCACTTCCATTGTTAGCCTTCTGGGACAAACTATAAAAAATAGTTAAACTCTGAATGCAACAGGCTAAATTAAAATTGCTCCCCAGTATACATACCAACTCGGTATGATGTTTTAACATGCCAATTTTCATTTTACACCGAAGTTCTCCTTTAAGCTGCGCCCAGTGTATAAATAATGGAGTGGAGTGGGATCGCAACCAACGATGTGACGTGAAGCTTTAACTGTTTCTGGAGCACAAGGACAGAGACGAGAGGAAAGGCGGCCAAGGCAAGAGAATGAGATGTGGCCACTGCTCGGTGTCACAGAGGCTATGGCACAGCAACATAACATACAGTATATACACTCACAGCCTCTTCATGTTCTTTCAGTGTGCTGGTTACATTAAATTACATTACATTTTATCCAAAGCGACTTACAACAAGGGGGGCACAGCAAGCTAAAGGAACACAGAGTAATACAAAGGCATGACAGACACCCCTGCCTTGTCTACTCACACACACACACACACACACACTGACACAAACATGAGGCACCTAGGAGTTGGTTAGCAGACATTAGTTTTGTTAGGAAGGGAAGCAGTGTCAGAAAATAAGGGTATTCACAAGCATCTTAAAGGGGTTCTACATAATTACTTGTACTATGCTCATGCGCAATGCTCATTTTCAAAATGGTAACATCTCTCCTTCTCCCAAAGAGACAATTTTACAACTGCGTAACTACTGTGTAAATGTTACCTCTGCACAGTTAACAGCCCAATGCAAATATTTTCTTTTATACCCAACTAATTCTCCATTTTGTTCAGAAGCAAAAGGCTTGATTTTTTCCCTTCTTCTGACACAGATGCATACTGATTTGTGTGGGCCCTTTGGTGTCTTGAGTTGTTCAAAAATTCTACACTCGCTATTGTAGCTGCTGCATGTGAGTCCATTCTCACATTAGAGGCCCAACAATTGCTCTAGCAGTGGGTGAGAGAGAAACTACACATATTTAATGGAAGATCATAGCACACGGTATGGGAACCCCCAGCTGAACGGCATTTCCTCTGGGAGTACATGCGTGCTACAGTAGGCATGTGTAACGCATGGCAAGACTCATTAAACCCGATGATTCATGTGCTCATACGTACCAAATAGCGGGACTATTATTATTATAAATGACTGTCTATTTTATGCTCATTTTTAACCTTGTAGCCGTTCAAAATATAAAACGTTCCATGCTTACCCATCCTTTCTTTTGCCAGGGACCAATTCTGTTGTCAGAAAGTACACCTTATTGTCATACAAAAACAGGGAGAGAGAAAAAATTCTCGCCAAAAACATTTTGGTGTAACAAAGAATGTTTTACCCTGCCGATATTTTCATGAAAATGTTTGTTTTGGGCAGCAGCTGTGCAAAGGTAGACTAGTTGGGTGTGTTTCAGTTTCTCAGTTGTCACAGCAGGATCTCACTTTATTAGATATTAAATCCAGAAATTGTGCTTGAGAACTGTCTAGCAAGACGCCTGTGTAGTTGAGTAAGTGACACAAAGAGGGGTGTTAAGTGTCTTCAAACGCAGTGGCCTGGTCAATAGCACTCTGAGAAGATCAATACCTGCCCCTACCAGTTCTCCATCTCCGATGCAGTCCCAGACTTCTTAAGAAAGTAAAGGGGGGCTGCATGCAAGCGCCACATCTTCTAAGTCATCCGAAGGCAGATGTCACTCAGTCTATATATTTGCAAAATTGTGCTGAACTGCCTCGTGCAATTTCTTGTTGCTTGCTCTGCCGCTGCGCCCCAGAGGCAGCGGAGACTGGTATTTTCTGTGTCCTGGAAACTGGTGATAACGGACGAGGTTCTCGCGCGCTTTCCGGGCATATACCTTTAATTAATGATCCTGGGGGAGTTTATTTTAAATAGACTTTAATGCGGTAACGGGAGACGGTCAGATGCATCGCCACGCGACACAGCATTCGTTTTGTTGGCAGTTTGAGGTCGCGAGCCCTTGTGTCCGCTCATTAGCACTCACAGGTATTAAATATGAAGGCGTATTTTTATCCACCCCGCTGATTGCGCTTTAATCATGCTTTAAACCCAGAGAATAGGCTACTGGAAACGCAAACACGTAAATCAAACGCCTGGATACTAAACCAGGTCAGGTAGCATAACCTTGGAGAACAAGGTTAAGTGACAGTCTCCTGACGTGTGTGTCCGCGAGTATTTGCGTGTTGACAAGTGCACTGAAAGGTCGTTTTATGGCTTTGGCCGCCTTGGTAGACAGGTGAATCTTAGAAGACAGCCTATCTATCTCCATTTGTATTCATATGCAGACTTGCGCCATCCTCTTGCATGGAACTTGGAACACGTTAACAAATTATGGATTTCAGCTTTTTACTGCTTGCATAAAACACTAGGACGTATTAGCATATATCTCGTAAGGGTTATGCGTGATTTACACGTGCAGCGTAAAACAATCTCAGGGGGAGTTTTTAATAAAGCAATCAATAACGGGCGCGCGTGGCCGCATAACGGGTGCAGTGATGGGCTCCATAAAAGATAAATTACATGCAAGAATAAAGGCACGTTGCGCTTGATACAGAAACGTTCAGAAGTTGCTTAAACATACACACAGTCCCAGCACTGGTGTTTTATTTTCTCATTGCGGCTTTTTTTTACTGCTAGAATTCAAATCGCATTTATGTGATACAGAAAGGGGTCCTTAGCGGAATGTTTCTCTTGTGTGTGTGTGTGTGTGTGTGTGTGTGTGTGTGGGATGGTGAGCGTGTGTGAGGGTGGGTGGCTGTGATGTGGATGGCTTGAGGTGATCTGGCAGGTATCCAGTCCTCAGCGAGCTGTCAGTCAGGCAGCTGTTCGCTACATATTCCCCAATCCTACCTTCTCTCTCTCTCTCTCTCTCTCTCTCTCTCTCTCTCTCTCTCTCTCTCTCTCTCTCTCTCTATATATATATATATATATATATCTCTCTCTATATATATATAATCTCCCTCTCTCTCTCTATATATATATATCTCCCTCTCTCTCTCTCTCTCTCTCTCTCTATATATATATATATATCTCTATATATATAATCTCCCTCTCTCTCTCTCTATATATATATATATATCTCCCTCTCTTTCTCTCTCTCTATATATATATATCTCCCTCTCTCTCTTGCACACACACAAACACACACAGTGGAGAGAGAGAGAGAGAGAGAGAGAGAGAGAGAGAGAGAAAGAGGAAGGAAGAGAAGAACCCCCCTAGTCCTGTCAACCCCCATTCTGAGACACCCATCAGTCACCCCTCCACTGAACACACCTCATGAATCTGCCTCAAAGCACAACGACACACACACACACACACACACACACACACACACACACACACACACACACACACACACACACACACACACATGCCCATCTAGGAGTCATTCATCTGTGTGTGTGTGTGTGCGTGTGTGTGTGTGTGTCTCTCTGTATGTGAGTGTACACACATCTGTGTGTGTGTGTGTGTTGTGAGTGTGTGTGTGCTCCCATGAGTGTGTTTCATGTATCTTTTCTACATGCGTGTCTCAGACAAAACAATTGTCTTGCTTAGCACCATGGGAGTTTGGCAGCCCATCTCTCCTATAGTAGCAGCGCATGGAGCCAGGAAGGGAGAGCAGCAGGGCCCAGCTGCAGCAGCCTTCACCTGAGCCACAGCTGGGGGGGGTGGGGGTGGGGGCAGGGGGGTCGCGTCAAACAATCGCCTGTGTGAGCGTGCTCATTTAACGCCAGACAAAGCCGTGGCACTCAGTCAAAGCAGCTCGGAGATGGCGCCGCTGATTGAGTCCAGGGTGGGCTGTGTGTGTGTGTCTGTGTGTGTGTGTGTGTGTGTGTGTGTGTGTGTGTGTGTGTGTACATGTGTCTGTGTGTGTGTGTGTGTGTGTGTGTGTCTGTGTGTCTGTGTGTGTGTGTGTGTGTGTGTGTACATGTGTCTCTGTATGTGTGTGTCTGTCTGTGTGTCTGTATGTGTCTGTATGTGTGTGTGTGCCTGTGTGTGTGTATGTGTGTGTGTGTGTGTGTGAGACAGAGAGGGCGAGAGAGAGAGAGAGTTGCACTGATTAAGCTGTCAGGTCCAAGGCAGTAGATGATGATTAATCCCCAGGACAAACAATAACAAACAATAACATCCATCCAATCATCATTAATATGCTAATGACCATTATCAATATGCTAATGGACATTATCAATACACCCCGTAATGGAGGCATCAAGATTAACACGGGGCTAACAAGGCACCCGAACATGCACACACAAGCACACACACACACACACACACACACACATACGCACACACACACACACACGGACTCATTGTTGTACACATTGAATAATACGGCATGTTGAAGTATGTGCACATAAGTGTGTGGATGTTTTTAAAGTAATGTAGGATAAAGAGTAATTAATTAAGGGTTAAGAGAGGTGATTACTTGTCCTAAGAGGGAAAAAGACAGGATGGGAAAAATGAAAAGAGATAAAGCGATGTAGACAGGGATGGAAAATGCTTCTTGCACCAGTGGTCAAAAATGAACATATTGTTTTGCAACTCTGTATTGTTCAATGAATACTTATAAGGCCATTTATTATGTACACTTTTAATTCACTTTAGACATAAGTATTTAGATATTTATTTAGATTTTTACATTTCGATCACAGTGCATTTTGATGTGTTAGTAGGGGGGCAAAACCTAAATGTACTGGGATGAACTCATTCTATAACACAAAAAACATAGACTGTGTTTACATATGCTGGCGTTGTGCTGTGGTTTTTTTTATTTTATTTCAAAACATGTAATGACCTACTGTGTGTTTTAATGACACTAAAGGGATCATTTTAGTCATTCCTAAGAATGTGGTCTTTTTCTAATCTAGCATTAGTATTCTGACTTATTTTTGCTGTAACCATACGCATAGGAACATTTACAGTTTTTGCCCACTGCTTGAACGCAATAGACATATGCTTAAACCAAAGTGACATAACTTGAAGTTGTGTTACCATGCCTTAAACACAGTGTAACCATACCTTAAACAAAAGCTCTGCTTTACACTTCAGTTGCAATTCTGCAACAAACTTGCTCCTTTTTGCAAAACACTTGCTCCTGCACACTACACACTATTTCATACATAAGACACTTTGTTCAAAAATGAAATACCGATGTATCATTGGAAAAACACATCAAAAAACAGTGCTTTATATAAAGTAGACTAGTGTGTTGGTGCTGATGTGACAGTGTTTTCATAAGATACAAGTATGTGCAATTTTGTCATGAGAGTGACATTTTGGTGAAGGATTGTTAGGTTTTGATTGCAGAGTTTCAATTTGACATAGATGTGAATAGTTTATTTCGAAGTGTTGTGTCCTATGTGCTTGGGTGTAGAGTTTTGGCACAGCGAGCCAAATTTTGCAAAATGTGTTTAAGCAATGGGCAAAAACTGTAAACTCCCACAACCCTAACCTTAACCCCCCCACCATGAAGCATATTTGTCCTTGTCTCTGTCTTTGTCCCTCAATGCTGGAACAACCTACCCTACCAGTTGCTATAAGAGCAGCGACATCCCTCTCGACCTCCCTCGAAGCTTGTGAAGACCCTTCATTTCCGAGACTGCTTACCTTCCTAACAAAACCAATCTCTGCTAACCAACTCTTTACCTAGGTGCCTCATGCTTGTATGAGTGTGTGTGTGAATATGGGGGTGGGGTGGTGGGTGTTTGTCATGCCTTTGTTTACTCTGTGTTCCCTTAGCTTGCTGTATCCTCCTTTTGTGGGTCACTTTGGATAAAAGCGTCTGCTAAGTGTTGTGGAATGTAATATTTGATGTTTCCTATTCCTATATACCTGTGATCTGTACTGAAATCTACTGGAACCCAGCCTGCAGCATCTTGCACCTGTAAAATAGGCAGCACACCTATCTGTAAAATAGTCATTATGAAGACCGATTACCCCCTCAGCTGTCATCAGTTTAGAAACACTCTCTGTGTACACATCACTTGCCACACCGTCTCTGTGTACACACCAGCTGCCACACCGTCTCTGTGTCTTTGGATTTGTTTGACAGCTTTCTTTTTCCTTGCAACCATCTTTACCTCCTGTGTTGTAGGCCTGAGGTGAGAGGTGTGTGTGTGTGTGTGTGTGTGTGTGTGTGTGTGTGTGTGAGAGAGAGAGAGAGAGAGAGAGAGAGAGAGAGAGAGAGAGAGAGACAGACAGACAGACATGGGCAGGAGGATGAGAGAAGAGCAAGAGTGATAGATAGAGATTCCCTCTGGAGTGAGGACCTGAAGCTGTTTCTTAATCTGTCCATCCTTTCCTCTTCCCCCCCATTCAGTGCCACCCCTGTGGTTGCATGTGTGTGTGTGTGTGTGTGTGTGTGTGTGTGTGTGTGTGTGCATGTGTATATGTGTGTGTGTGTGTGTGTGTGTGTGTGTGTGTGTGTGCATGTGTATATGTGTGTGTGTATGTGTATGTATGTGTGCGTGCGTGTCTGTGTGTGTGTATGTGTGTGTGTGTGTGTGTGCATGTGTATGTGTGTGTGTATGTGTGTGTGTGTGCATGTGTATATGTGTGTGTGTGTGTGTGTGTGTGTGTGTGTGTGTGTGTTTGCATCTACGTTGATATGTTTAGCGAATGTGCACG
>CM050218.1:3722500-3795000 GCA_027475355.1 Coilia nasus
TGAGGGCAAGGTCACCACAATACCAAATATTACCACATGGGCCACATATTTAGCTGAGCATTGCCATCTCATGGTCACCACTGGTACTGCAGACAAGGAGTTTTACAGCAAAGCTGCGAGTTAGAAATTCGAAAACCTTACCACAAATACAAACACAAAAATATCAATATGCAAACCTTTCAACCTAAACCTAACATAAGGAGAAAGTCTGAAAATGTGTACTATAGTTTTGTGTTTCCTGATTTTGTATGATGCCTGTGATAAATTAGCGAGAGAATAAGAAAAGGTTTCTAAAAAAACATATTCACTGCTAACAACTATGGAACCACAAAGCTTTCGTGTTGCCTTTGTAGTGTTTGTTGATTGTGTGTGGAGAGTGTCACATGACCGCAGTGAGAGTATAAATCTTACATTCTGTGTTTAATGGTCTCATTGATAATGTGACTGTGTGCTTTACCCTATGTTAATGTTAATGCGGTAATCGATTACTATTCATCACTGTTTCTGGGTTATATGCAGCTGTATTTGAGTACTCTATCCAACATTATGACCTAATGACCAACAGGCCTAACACAGAGTGTATGATTGATGGATGGATGGATGGATGGATGGATGGATGGATGGACGGACGGACGGACGGACGGACGGACGGATGGATGGATACACAGACAGACATATTACATTGCTTGTATAAAGGAGGAGCTGGAGCACACTACAGCTTAAACTTTTACATTTTTATTTGATGCAAAACACAAACTGACTGACGTTTCGATGCTACTGCATCTTCTTCAGAGTCCTTCAGGGCACATAACTCTGGGCCTTATACACAAGCAGTCTAGCAGGGGCCCCTTCCTTTCTAAACGTCTGATGTACCTGGCTTGCTAGGCCTCTGCAGCTACACTGATGGGGATAAAATAAAGAAATCAAGTATATTAAGTGTGAAATTTAAATTAAGATAAAATTAAAACTGTTCACAGCCCCTGCATGTCCTTGGTTGTGTGTGGTACATGGACACAGACAGGTAATCAGTCACACTTACCCAGACACTCTGATGCACCTGACTGTCACTGACAGAGGAAGAAGACCAGGGCAGAGAAGGAACTTCATAGTTGCTGATTTGCGGTGTGATTTCCCTTGTCTTCAGTATCTTTGTCTACCTTAACCCTGCATTTGCATGACAGTCTCCACACCAACATCCAGATTCTGCATTAGTGCCTGAAGTCAATAGGCGGATGCAGATGCTGTTCTTACCAAAGCTGAGTTTTATCACATTTTGTTAATTACTTGAATGTTTTTTTAGTATTAGAAAATGTGTCCATATTTCCCCAGTGACAAATAGACTACACAAATAGAAACAGTTTCGAGGAAAACGTGGTTGTAACAGTTTACTCCAATTAAAATGAGATGCAAGAAATAAATAAATAAGTAAACGCAATGATCTTCAGACTGTTTAAGCAGTGAGTCCCGTGTAGCCTACGCGATGATGTAAACATATCGAGACATCGAATAGTATAGAAATGTAGGTCCATCAAATCACAGCCTAACAAGCCAACCATGAATGAAAGCTAAGGCACGTCACGCGTTCCCATTGGACCACAATAAAAATTCAATAGATTGATATTGAGCGAAGAGGGGGCGGGCGAAACCATGAACGAAAAAATAAAATAGACCACTAAATTGAACTAATTAACATCAGTTAATGCACAAACTAGCTGACTGTATTGGTAATGACGCTTAAAATCTTGGCGAAATCGCTTGGAGTTTGACCCATGCTGACTACCAGCTGTTCCAGCGGATCCGTTGGTAATCCCTGCATAGGCTACTTGGTTTATCCTCTTCCGGCCTCTCTTACGGACCCCAGCCCGAGAATCAGTGCTGATACCAGCGTTATTAGCCATCTCAGATTCACAAAGCTGTTTGAGCTAATAATGCACCACTGAAAGAAGGAGAATTGGGCCCGTAAAGCCCGAACGTAAATAGCCTATAGGTAGAGCGGCAAAACAAGATGACGGTTTGATCCCAGGAATATTCATGCGAATTATATCGCGTTTCAGATCACGCTCTTTGATGATTCCAGCAATGCCCTTCTTTCCTATCCCGCTGTTATTGCTTCTGGGCCCTGAGTTCTGGGTTGGAGTCTTCAGCAGCCCAACCGATGACAGCGCTCTGCGGGGCGGCCATGGGGAACACGGAGAGCCCGGCCATCAAGAGCACCACAAGGACTCATATAGCACGTTTGCCTCCGAATTTCTGGAGTCCAGATATCTGTCAGATGACGGTAAGAGGGGACTTGGTTTAACGGGTTATCCTTGGCGCATCAAATGCTAGGGAACGTAAACGGTTATAGCGAATAATTCCAAATAGGACCCAGAATGCTGGGATAGTAGGTATTATAATAACCACCCATACATACAATTTTACCATAATTACAACTGAGTAGTTGTCGCCTTGTCATAGCAAGGGGATACATCGTGGTTGGTGTGGTTGTGCGACTCCCGTCAGCACCATGGTCAGCACCCCCCTGGCGCACTATTCTGGTGCCCGATATTCCTTTCCTCACCTCGGTTGCCATTCATCTCCGACCTTTAACGGTCTCTGCGTATGCCAGAAGAATTCTCGATTTACTGCCAAGAAAAGGACTACAACGGCCGTTGTATTTTGAGTGAAACATTAAACCAGTGGTGATGGAGTTTTAATAGAGAGGAAGTAGCCTAATTACGGACTATATTCATGGCGATATTGTGTGCGTGTGTGAACAGCTGATCAGAAAGACTGCCTACTGTCAGTGAAGGTTATGGCCCGGCCAACATTAACCGGTTTTGTTCTTTAATATATTCAGTTTTATTATGTCCTCCCTGGCTGAATTAACTATGTTGCTGGTGTGTGTGTGTGTGTGTGTGTGTGTGGTGCACAGTGAATATATTGTGGTGCCAAGACAAGCTACTAAGCCAATTAAGGATACTGTTGTGGTAATTTGGTGTTTTTGTGTGTGTTTTAAACCAGGTTACCCTTTTCCCACGGCTCCCCCCGTGGACCCCTTTGCCCGGATCAAAGTTAGCGACTGTGGAGTGACTAAGGGCTGCGTGAGGTGAGAAACACATGTTGTGTCATATGTGGATTGAGCTCCTTCGGTGTGTCTTTTGAAGAGGCTGTGTGGTTAGTTGATCAGTTGTGTGTGTCTGCTCATGTGTCACTAACAACACAGATCAGGCAGAAAACTTAGGAGCTACTGCATGTTTAATGTTTTATGTGTGCACCAACTGGAATCTAGCCTTGTAAACCAGCCTCTGTACTTCACTTCATTTTGTGCAGAGGGTCTGGCTGTGCTGCCATTGACATTGCTGTATTAGTATTTGTAGAAATCGTGGAAAGGGCAGTACAATTGCAGCATACCTAAATGCTAGCTATCAGCTTTACTTTAAACTGACAACAAAATGAATGAGCATTTCACTGCCCAGCCTAGACCGACAGATATACGGCCCTTTTCACAACTTAGTTGACTACATAGTCTAACAATGTCTGAATACAAACTTCGGTTTGAAAGGAAAAGTTGTAGTATGAACTTAATTTGCACAGGCCACAAATGTTGGTCAATCATTACGAAACTTGGCAGACATGATCTCCAGATCAAGCCCAACAAACTACATATAGCAGTTGTTTGGTAAGCCAACCAAAATTCACAGCAAAGCCACCAAACAAGAAGTGAGGTCATATGACAGGAAGGATTTCACATGTGCCAACCATACTTGATGGAGGCACATGACAGAGGACCCAATGAGGACAAGGCATGCCAAAAATGGCACCATTTAGTCATTAGGGGGTGTTGTTACAGGAAAGAGAAATGTACAGGATATGGTACAGGATGTGCTTGGCCCCCTCATCTCTGCCCAAGGGTGCTCACATGGCTACTCTGTCTTCATCCTGTGTGCACTATAATGCTTTAGCTGTCATGTCTTAATGAATCGGATTTTGTTCAGTTATTCTAGCATTTTTATAGCCTGGTAAACCCGCCCCCTACTTCCGCTAGCCTGGCAGTGCTGTAGCCTGGTAAACCAGCCCCTCGTACTTCATTTCATTTTGTACAGAGGGTCTGGCAGTGCTGTAGCCTGGTAAACCAGCCCCTCATACTTCATTTCATTTTGTACAGAGGGTTTCATCTGGAGGTGTGGAAAAAAGTGCCTCTGCCTTTACCCAATCACTAACGCCTGGTTGTCACATACGCAATTAGCCTACCTACGCACTACAATTAAAATGTAGCACACAAAGTCAACGTCATGGCTCACGAACACACACTCTGTTCACTGATTGGATCGGTGTTACTCAGACCGCTTACATGATCCTCAACAGATTCTGGTCCAGACCCTCTGTACAAAATGAAATGAAGCATGAGGGGTGGGTTTACCAGGCTAGCATTTTTATGCAACACATATCACTATGTTACATGTCAATGTTAATGCTCTTTTTTTTTACTTCTTTTTACTTAAGATATTCATGTGCAGTCATAGAATCATTGTACAGTCATAGACACAGTGTGCAGTCATAGACACATTCTACAGTCATAGACTCATTGTGCAGTCATAGACTCATTGTGCAGTCATAGACTCGTTCTACAGTCATAGAATCATTGTGCAGTCACAGACTCATTGTGCAGTCATAGAGTCATTGTACAGTCATAGACTCGTTCTACAGTCATAGAGTCATTGTGCAGTCATAGACTCATTCTACAGTCATAGACTCGTTCTACAGTCATAGAGTCATTGTGCAGTCATAGAGTCATTGTGCAGTCATAGAGTCATTGTGCAGTCACAGACTCATTGTGCAGTCATAGAGTCATTGTGCAGTCATAGACTCGTTCTACAGTCATAGACTCATTGTGCAGTCATAGACTCATTGTGCAGTCATAGACTCGTTCTACAGTCATAGACTCATTGTGCAGTCATAGACTCATTGTGCAGTCATAGAGTCATTGTGCAGTCATAGACTCGTTCTACAGTCATAGACTCATTGTGCAGTCATAGACACATTGTGCAGTCATAGACTCATTGTGCAGTCATAGACTCGTTCTACAGTCATAGACTCATTGTGCAGTCATAGACTCATTCTACAGTCATAGACTCATTCTACAGTCATAGACACATTGTGCAGTCATAGACTCATTCTACAGTCATAGACTCGTTCTACAGTCATAGACTCATTGTGCAGTCATAGACTCATTGTGCAGTCATAGAGTCATTGTGCAGTCATAGACTCGTTCTACAGTCATAGACTCATTGTGCAGTCATAGACACATTGTGCAGTCATAGACTCATTGTGCAGTCATAGACTCGTTCTACAGTCATAGACTCATTGTGCAGTCATAGACTCATTCTACAGTCATAGACTCATTCTACAGTCATAGACACATTGTGCAGTCATAGACTCATTCTACAGTCATAGACTCGTTCTACAGTCATAGACTCATTGTGCAGTCATAGACTCATTGTGCAGTCATAGAGTCATTGTACAATGAGTCTAACTATGAAGTAGTAACACAGGCTTTGTCATATTTCAGTGTTTATGCTTCTTCTTAGACAAAGATATTCCTGTGTACAGAGATCGTGAAAGATCTTAAAAGAACTGCTCAGTGGTGTGGAGAACATTTGTCAGTTGCCAATGCACCCGAATTCTTTTGTACAATAAGTTCTGCAATGGGCTGTGTGTGTTTGTATCTAGATACGGGAAGCCAGGCTGTGATGCAGAAACCTGCGACTACTTCCTGAGCTACAGGCGCATCGGCACAGATGTCGAGTTTGAGCTGAGTGCTGACACAGATGGATGGGTTGCAGTTGGATTCTCCTCAGATAAGAAAATGGTAAGATGGGAATGTGGATAAAGATTGAATTTATGTATGTGGTAACAGGAAATGTTAGCTGTTGTCTAGCACACTTATACTAGTACACTAGTCTTGTACACTTATCTGAGGGGTTTGCCGGAAAGCAGGTTTAGTGTCCTACCTGGGTACGACTCTGGGCAAGTGGTAAATCTCCTAAAAGGAGAGGCCTGTGATTTTGTTTTGTTAGTGGAATGAAGCCCCGAGACAGCTCCTTTAGAAGGTTTACGACTCACTTTGAGTTAAACTATCTGGGTAAGCAACTAAACCACCTACTTGGAATGGCAATCATATTACAAACAGGGTTTTTGTTGTTTTATCCTCTGGCATGCGAAGGATTAAAGAAACAGAGGTAGATGAGTTATTTTCTCCTTTAATGTTAAACCACCTACTTGGCAGTCATATTTGTAAAAGCGTTTTGCATTATTGTGTTCGTCTGCTCCGAGCCAGTGGACTGCAAGAAATGTTGTTCTTGCTGTAAAAACTGTAAAACACTTTGAGCTGCATCTTGTATGAATTGTGCTATACAAGTAAATATTAATATATTATTATTTGTATTGTTTTATCCCGTGGCATGCAGAGGATTAGAGAAACAGGTTGAGTTATTTTTCCCTTTAATATTGATTAACATCATTAATTAGGCCAATTAGCCCAGCCTCACCAGTAAGAGTTGGACTCAGGTCAAGGCTTTTGTCATGACACCATCATGTGTTTCTCTGTCATGTGTTTCTCAGTCACTGTCAGTAGGTAGCACACAAATACAGGCAACTTATAACAATAGCACAGCCAGAATGTTTGCATTTTTAAAATAATTTACAAAATGTAAATTCTGTTATTGTTTTAAGTTTGCATTTTGCCTCTCGCCTCTGGAGGATGATTATATGATGATTATATGGATTATATTATATGATATATATGATGTTATATGGATTATATTATATGATATATATGATGTTATATGGATTATATTATATGATATATATGATGTTATATGGCTTATATTATATGATATATATGATGTTATATGGATTATATTATATGATATATATGATGTTATATGGATTATATTATATGATATATATGATGTTATATGGATTATATTATATGATATATATGATGTTATATGGCTTATATTATATGATATATATGATGTTATATGGATTATATTATATGATATATATGATGTTATATAGATTATATTATATGATATATATGATGTTATATGGATTATATTATATGATATATATGATGTTATATGGATTATATTATATGATATATATGATGTTATATAGAATAACGTTTTGTATTTGATTGCTGTACAAGTTTTGCACACAGTCCTATAGCCTTCAAACCCTTCTGAGCATCTTTAACCCCCAGAGACCCAAACATTCACAAAAACTTCAAAAATGTTTTTAAACCTTTTAGATGTTGTTGTAGGAGGCACATGATGCAGAAATCAGTGTTTATTTTAAAATTTGACCTCCAAATCCCAAATGCTGTCCAAATCAGATCCAATGCAATCCATTGTACAAGGTGCAACAAGGTGCTGTACTTCAAGGCAGGTTCACAGGTCGTATAGCTTCGTGGCCAAGTAACAGCCTATTTACACAATCTACCATCCAGTAGTGTTGCAGAACTGGACAATAGGACCTATTAGCAATATACATGCATTTTTACAAAGAAAAAAGAATGTGTAGGCTTATTTTGGTGGAATTAAATTTGATGTTGTCATATTACAACAGTGGGCCTCACAGGGTTACAACCATAGAATCAGTGGGTATTTTAAATGCTCTTTGCATAGTCCTGTAACAGGAGCTTTCCTCTGTGCCAGGGTGGTGACGACGTGATGGGTTGTGTCCATGACGACAATGGGCGGGTTCGCATCCACCACTTCTACAACGTGGGCCAGTGGGCCAAAGAGATCAAGCGGAACCCGGCGCGAGACGAGGAGGGCATATTTGAGAACGGACGAGTGACGTGCCGGTTCAAGCGTCCCCTCTACGTGCCCCGTGAGGAAACCCTGGTGGACCTACACCTCAGCTGGTACTACCTGTTCGCTTGGGGCCCCGCCATACAGGGTGAGGCACTCACTCGCTGTTGTAGAATTAGATCAGAATCATCTTTATTGGCCAGGTTTGAGTACACAGACAAGGAATTTCGCTCTGGTTTTCGTTGCTCTCAAAGTACAGACAAGAGGAGTTTAAGTTAAAGGTCTCATTGCATCATTTTTCATTCATTCTGCGGTGGTTCATGAATGTCCTGTCAGCTGTTTTTTGGTTAAAAAAATGCTTTAGTGCTCCTGATTCAGGCTGTTCTATTTTGATGGAGACGGAGCGGTCTCAGAAAAGTTGGGTCGTGTCAATAAAAGGCAGAAAAAGTTGAGTAAGACTAAAGACGAGCAGAGGACACTCCACAGCTAATTGTGTTAACAGGCAAGATGATTCTGTATAAAAAAGGGTTTTCTTTCTTGCCAAGAACAAGACTTTTCCTGCCTTTTATATACACCGTCCCAACTTTTTTGAGACATGTTGCTGGCCTCAAATTTGAAATGACCAGAAATATCCCATACAGCAATAAAAAAAAATCCAGTTTCAACACATGATATGTTGTCCTTGTACTATTCTCAAACACATATATTGCTTGTATGATTTGAGTATTATAGCATTTATACATTTATACGTTTACATTTAACACAACGTCCCAACTTTATCACAATTGGGGTTGTATAATGTGTGCATTCCTGGTGTATGTTGTTTATAGTATTTTAAGTGAAGTGCTGCCTTTCTTGACCAAGGATTACTTGGAAAAGAGACCACTGTCTGAACATAACCATCCTGGTTTAAACAAGCGATCAACTAAATGTGAATACATTGACAAGCAAACAAACACATTAATTTCTCTGCCTCCTGTCGCAGGCTCCATCACCAGGCATGACATAGACTCCCCCCCCGTGTCCGACCACATGATCAGCATCTACAAATACGAGGACATCTTCATGCCGTCCACGGCCTACCAGACCTTCAACTCGCCCCTGTGTCTCCTCCTCATCGTGGCCCTCACCTTCTACCTGCTCATGGGCACGCCGTAACCGTGGCAACAGTGACGTGACGTGGGGATGATAGCGCTAGCGTGGCAGAAGCCTCAGAGAGCAGGGCTGAGAAAGCAATAAAGACTGAGTGGACACTCCGTAAAACTAGCTCCACACCCTGTTCTGTGCACATCTTCCAACCTAATATGGTCTTCATGCCGATTTATCTACATTCCACAAGATTTGCACAAGCAAGCAAGTACGCACATACAATCAGTTAGCTCTTTTATGCCTTGCAACTTCAGTAGGAGAACAACTCACCATGACTTTGGTTAACCCTGGTGTGGGTCTTTCACCTTGCACCAGAGACACATTAAAACACACACACACACACACACACACACACACACACACACACACACACACACACACACACACAAATACTAAGAGAGACAGACTGTCTTTGACTAGAACATTTCATAGAATGCCAAGGGCAGGAAGAGCTATTCTGCACCTATCCAGTGGAATCTTCTAAGTAACTACAAGTCAAGAGACAACTATTCCATTCTTAAAAAGTGAGTTCAGTGCCAATTTTTAAGCATTTGCCATTTTATTACAACCACAGCACACCAGCATCTAACTCAGCCATACATGCATTTTCAGCATGGTGCATTATTACGCTACATCACACGTCAGCCACAGGTGAGGGTGCAGGAGAGCACTGGCTGTTTACTCCCACCCCCATTTGTCCTCCTGGATTGGGATTTGAACCAATGACCCTTCCATCTCAAAACCAACTCTCTAACCACTAGGCCACAGCTGCCCCGTTACAACAATTGGATCCCCATAAGAAAATATCACATTTCATCTATTACATTATCTATTATCTCTTACATTTTTTTTTTTTTTTACCATAAAATCACCATCAACTTTCACATTTAGTGCTAACACTATCACTCATCTATATATCTATATATTAGCTCTAAGGGCAGGAGTGTGTGACAGGAGTTTTACTTTCTGAATTGAGGATGTGGGGCTCTGAATGTTGGCTCTTTACTGTCATCTCTTAGCCTAAACCAGTGTGGGGAACAGAGGCTGGGAGAACACAGAGAACCTGCACACAACACACATTTTTCAATGATTTTAAAATGACATTTTTTCTTGCTTACTACAGCTTTACAGGTAGTGTATTTTCTTTTCCTGAAAGCGTAATCATGGACTATGCCTTACAAAGCTGGTATGGCAGACTGAGGTGACGCCCTTCATTGCCCTGTTCATATGCATGACCAAACTGGCAATTTAATATCAGTCCAATGTTTGGTCATGCTTAATAAATATGTCAGTTTTACCCATAATCTCAGACCATCCTTTAGAGTCACTGCTTTGACACCTAATAAGAGTTGTGCTGTTCAGAAGTTTTATTATGTTGTATGAAGACTGTAGCCTATACTGTCACATTCGGTGTATTCATTTATGTCACAAATAGAACAAACTGAACAACTACCTTTCTCTCTGATGATTTTTCAACTTCAAGGCGACGAGATTAAATAGCATGCTTTCATACTTTTATGCCTCTGTCTTAGGTTTAACCCTTCTCTTTTGCCTGAGGCCTCTGGCAAAATCACAAAAATGTACTAAATACTGTCAATGGACACTTCTGTCTTAAGTGTGTTAGTATAGATCGGAGTGCTTTATTTTCATGTCTGGAGGCAAATCTTGCTGTGGCCATGAATTTAGAGAGGTATACAACCTAAGTGTGCAATTAGGGCAAAAATATTCAGACTTTATGCAGTTCAATGAGATGTAACTGAATGAAATCAATAAAAACTGGAAAAATTGGGGTACTCTAAACCTTTTCACTGGTAGTGCATATGGTGGGTAAGCAATGGATTAAAGAAGCATTTTGGTTAAGTTACATTTAGTTGTATTGATCAAAACATACATGCATGAACATGCATGCATGAACAAAACATGCATGCGCAGTACTCGAATCCGATGCGATCCCATGCACAAGGCTGCACCGAGCGGATTAACATCGGTTTAAGCCAGGGGTTGCAATCGGGTTCGCGACACCAATCCCTATACGATCTTTAGCCTGTGCACATGAATTCGATACGATCCCAATCTGTTTCCAATCGGTCAGGTCAGGTGTCTTTGAGGTGTTGCTGCCAACCCGCACAAGTTGTGGCCTCTCTGTTAGGACGTTCAGCACCCAGTTGCAGAGAGACGTTTTCAGTCCTAAGTTTCTGGATGAACTGTTGGGGGATGATTCATATGAGTAGGTACTGCACATTATTAGGTAGGTAATGCACCGTATGAGGTAAGTATGGAACATTATGAGGTAGGTATTGCACATTATGGGGTAGTGCACATTATAAGGTAGGTAGTGCACATTATGGGGTAGGTAGTGCACATTATGGGGCAGTGCACATTATAAGGTAGGTAGTGCACATTATGGGGTAGGTAGTGCACATTATGGGGTAGGTAGTGCACATTATGAGGTTTACAAAGAACACAAAGTACTTGTGCATGTAGGAAGAGCACCTTAGGGAGAACCTATAGCTATTACACCTACCCCTACACTATCTATAATCAAGTAAATAGTTCAGGCTGTTAGTCCCTACTCCCAGGTGTAACATGCACAACTGGCCGCTGACTACAGCTATTCACGCAACCTCATGTGAGCTGTACAGGACAGAGCAGCTGAGGGGATGGCCAGCTGGAGCCGTACAGACAGATGCTCAACAAGGGTTAACCTGAACCAGCCGGCTACCGTTACAGTGACTGGGGCTGCTGGGGCCGTTTACATGATCCACTCAGCAGCACCTACCTATCGCTTTCCCCCATGGCTTTCACCATGCCAACAACATGCATCTCATTCAGGACCACTGGCAAGCCTTTGCAATTTCCTCCAACATTTCCTTAACAATTAAAATAACTAGATAAATACATAAAAATACAAGACACTTGCACATGTGGGGAGAGCACCCATTGTACCACACTTCAGGCTTTCCTAACTACAGCCATTACAATTATCCATACACTATGTGGGACACATCCTCAGCAGTGTACCTCAGGATCCACGGGTGTTTCGGGCCTTTATTCACTGTACACCCTCCCCTGAGGCGGCCCCACTAAAGGTGATCAATCCTTTAGCGTGTATCCACAGTTTAGCTACCTGCTACCCAAATTTCCAAAATGTACTTCCACAATTCACTTACAACCACCGTTTACTTCCAAAATTTACTACTTCCTGCTCATTACCAACTATTTGCACCAAAGCATTTAAAAAAAAAAAAAAAATTAGGGAAAGAGGAGGGGAAGGAGAAGGGGGGAGAGGGAGCCTGTCTAGGCTTCGCTCACCCCAAGAGCCTGTCTCCTCCTCCTCCTCCTCCTCCTCCTCCTCCCCCATCTCATCTCCTACACTGCCCCCGCCCGACTCCCAAAGGTAGTTAGTGCACATTATGAGGTAGGCCTAGGTGTTTCACATTATGAGGTAGGTAGTGCACATTATGGGGTAGTGCACATTATGAGGTAGGTAGTGCACATTATGAGGCAGGTAGTGCACATTATGAGGCAGGTAGTGCACATTATGAGGTAGGTAGTGCACATTATTAGCCATGGCAGCCTTTACCATGGCTGTCCTCTGCTCCCGTGTGTGATGGATTAAATGCAGATGTTGAATTTGGTTGTGTGCATTGTGTGTGCCATGCGATCACAATGACCAAGAGGACGGACTTTTACTTTAGTCAACAGCAGCAGTGAAGTGACAGCATGGCTACCTGAAAAGCAGTGCCAATGGGATCAAGTTGTACCTGGGCCTATTTGGCCTGCACCTGATGGATCTATACCACCTCCCAGAGGACAGCATGCTAAACAGGGAGTGATTAGGACGGAGGTAGTCTCCACAGGATCACAAGTTAAATATTTATGCACAAGTATAGAGCATATTGGAATTGCAATCAACGAAATATTGGGTGGCTCTTAAAAGAGCCTTTGGGATTCAGTGCGATCATGCCTTTACTTAGAACTGGTGTACTTAGTGACAGCCTTGGTTCCCTCAGACACAGCGTGTTTGGCCAGCTCACCGGGCAGAAGCAGACGCACTGCGGTCTGGATCTCTCTAGAGGTGATGGTGGACCTCTTGTTGTAGTGAGCCAGGCGAGAAGCCTCTCCAGCAATACGCTCGAAGATGTCGTTCACGAAAGAATTCATGATGCCCATTGCCTTTGAGGAAATGCCAGTGTCAGGATGAACCTGCTTCAACACCTTGTACACATATATAGCGTAACTCTCTTTCCTTGTCCTTTTACGCTTCTTTCCTCCTTTCCCAACCGACTTAGAAACGGCCTTCTTCGATCCCTTTTTCGGGGCGGACTTGGCTGGCTCAGGCATCTCACTGCTGCACGTAAACTACAGTAACAAATTGAGGCGGTAGAGCGTGCCGCCTTGATATACAAACTCTATGCAAATAACTGACTGCGGTAGGACCCGAATACTGTCACATCGTTCTGAAACCAACAACCCTGACACAATTGGTTACTTTGTAGCGAAGTAGGCGGTCCAAAACAATCCACACTTCTCACTCAGTCCACCCCCATCCTCTGGCTCTGTCTTTGTCACTTTCCCGCACTTTTCTTTTCTTCGCCACAGGGGGCTACACGTTGATTGGCTCTCAATATTTCTGCATCAGCCACTGACGCATAGAGTAATACTTGGGAGCTTTGGAATAATAACGCGCCCCTTAACTGCCACTGTTCAATTGCGTGTGCACTGTTTCAATTACAATGAGTGGTAGAGGCAAAACCGGAGGAAAGGCCAGAGCCAAGGCAAAGTCTCGCTCATCAAGGGCTGGACTGCAGTTCCCCGTGGGTCGTGTGCACAGGCTTTTGCGTAAAGGTAATTACGCACAGCGCGTCGGCGCCGGTGCACCGGTTTATTTGGCTGCTGTACTCGAGTATTTGACTGCTGAAATCCTGGAGCTGGCTGGTAACGCTGCCCGTGACAACAAGAAGACCCGTATCATTCCCCGTCACCTGCAACTGGCTGTGCGAAACGATGAGGAGTTGAACAAATTACTTGGCGGGGTGACTATCGCCCAGGGTGGTGTGCTGCCAAACATTCAAGCTGTGTTGCTGCCCAAGAAGACTGAGAAGTCTAAGTAAAATCCACTGAACTCCCTGATAAAAAGGCTCTTCTAAGAGCCACCCAAATATAACCCAAGAGCCCTTTCCAAGTTTATGGAGGTGTTTTGAGAAATTTCATGTGTTCACAGCTTTGTATCCAAAACTTGCCTGTGCGCATTTACATATATCTTTACTGTTTGCGAACACTGACACTAGATATGCATTCTGTAGAGACCATTTAAACGCGGTAGATCATTTTTATTTAATTTGGGTGATGAATAAGCCCAAAATTGTAGTCATTTACACTGTTAAATTAGTTGCACTGTAGGAGGTGGGGATTGTATTTCTAATTTTTGGCACCTCTTTGAAGTTATCAGACCTAGGTGGTTGGTGGTATTCAAACATTTGCTTGTTTTTTGGACTAAGAAATCAAAGGACATAAGTATTGAGTCTTGGAATAAGTCGGCAATGGTTCTGAGACCCCTCTGGGACCAAGTGTAGAAGGCAGAGTCCATAAGTGCAGGTTTAAAAAAGGGGTTGCGAATTATGGGTATGCACGAGATTGCCTGATTAAAACCGAAATGAACTCTCTAAACTGTACCCAAATGTGGAGGGAGCTGCTAACTATAGGATTATTTGGATGGAGTTTTCTACTCAGAAATTAACTGTCTCCTGCAGGAGAACAGGGAGCTTAAAGCCGAGTTAAGCAGGAGTAAGATGGATGAGGATTTTTTCCGGGATAATACAGAAAGGGTCAAGTATTATACAGGACTTCCATGTTTTGCCATTTTGTTTTCACTGATCAGTACTGTTCAGCCTTTCCTGCCGGCTGCAAAGAAGCTGACTCGGATGGTTTTACTCACACATGCGGCTGAAACTTGATCTTCCTGTCACGCAGCTTTCCCACATGTCTAATGTCTCTCATAAAACTCTTTCCACCACCTTTGCAGACACCATAGATGCACTGAATACATGCCTTAGCACCTTGGTGAAAGCGCATTGCTATTATTGTTGACTGTTTTAAAATGCATGCACAAAAACCATCACATGTGGAAGCACAAGGGCAACTGTATTCGCAGTACAAAAGTGGACTCAGTTGCTTTTACACCCTTAGGACATATAGCATTCGTTACCAAGGGTTACAGGGGGCAAGCGTCTGACAAGTATTTAACAGAACAGTCTGGATTTATTGACCAACTCTTGCCTGGTGATGTGGTTTTAGCTGGCCAAGGCTTTGACCTTAAAGACAGTGCAGAAATGATGTCGGCAGATCTTAAAATTCCCGCCTTTACTAAAGGCAGAAGTCAGCTCAATGCTAAGGCCGTGGAAGACACCAGGACTATGGCAGACCTCAGGATTCATGTCCAAAGAGTGATGGGGGCCTTGCGTAAGAAATGCACAATGTTGCAGAAAAGTGTACCAATGAATTTGTTGCTTCCATGTCGGGGTGAGGACATGTCCACTCTGGACAATATTGTGTGTGTTTGCTGCTATGTGGTTAATATGTGTCCAAGTGTGGTTGTAAAGCCTGATGGAACGTGTGCTTGTTAAACATTTTAATGCATCCAGGAGAAGAAACGCTGTGTTGTGTGTACGTGATTTGTGCTGTTGAATGCGTGACATTACTCTGATGACAATGACATAGTAGACATTTTGGTTTAATAAAGCAATCCTTGTGTAAAGTACAATGTGCAGTTTCAAGCCATTGTTCGTCTGCCGAATGGCAGCATTTGAAGTGTAACAAAAGTGTAAAAGATAATGTAAACATGTAACAAATGTAACACCAGTACAAGTGTAAGAAATAATGTAAACCGTAAGTAAAACACAACAGAAGAACTTCAGTGCAAAAACATTGTTACCCTGAAAGTCTAGTCTACTACAGTAAAGAAGTGCACCTCTACGTTACAGCTTTACATGAAAAGCAGAAGAAACAATCACACGACAGACCACAGGGTCATAAATAAGACATACAGCAATACAAATACTGACACTGCACAGTGAAAATCTTACAGTTGTAACAGTTACTATATACTGCAGTGCAAAAACGGTTCCCCTGAGAATCTTACAGTAATTAGTGCAGCAGTGTGTAAACTTTAAATTAAACACAACAGAAGAAACAAGCAGACCACAGGGGCATAAAGAGGACATATCACAATGCAAATGGAGCAGCCATCCATCCATCCATCCCTCCATTGTCACCTCCACAGCACCTCCCCCACCTGCCTCTGACAACACCCAGACAGATAGACTGCACCATAGACATACTATACTATATATGTATAGGATGTCTATGGACTGCACTACCTTTGTCAGCACAGCTCCCCACCCCCACACCTCTGCCTACGGACCCCCACACACTCACCACCCCCCACTCCCACCCCCTCACCTCTGCCTACAAACCCCCCACGTCCACCACACCACCCCTCACTTCTGCCTACGGACCCCCACACACTCACCACCCCCCACTCCCTTCACCCCCCATCCCACCTCTCCTTACAAACCCCCCATGTCCACCACCCCCCACACCTCTGCCTACGGACCCCCACACACTCACCACCCCCCACTCCCTCCCCCTCACCTCTGCCTACAAACCCCCCACGTCCACCACACCACCCCTCACTTCTGCCTACGGACCCCCACACACTCACCCCCCCACACTCACCACCCCCTCACCTCTCCTTACAAACCCCCCACGTCCACCACCCCCCACTCCCATCGGCCCCCATCCCACCCCCCCACCTCTCCTTACAACCCCCTCATGTCCACCACCATCCCACCCCCCCACCTCTCCTTACAACCCCCGCACCTCCACTGCTGCTCAACCTACTCAAACCCCAGGTTCGCCATGCACTGGACCCGCTGCAGCAGAGGATGCTATCCTGTATTTTCTACACAGGGAGCACTCTCACCTGGACAAAGGAGGCAGTGCTGTGAGCGACAAACTGCGGCGGATGGGAGTGGAGCCTGGCCTGGTGACCTGGATCACGGACTACCTCGCTGAACGGCCCCAGTTTGTCAGACTGGGGGACCTTACATCAGAGGCTGTGGTCAGCAGCGTAGGTGCGCCACAGGGAACTGTGCTCTCCCCAGTACTGTTTACCCTGCACACCACCGATTTCAGCAACAACTCAGAGACTTGTCACATGCAGAAGTTCTCTGACGACACTGCAATTGTGGGGTGTATTAGGGATGGACAGGAGGGGGGGACTTTGTTGGGTGGTGCGGCTGAACACCACCAAAACCAAGGAAATGGTGGTGGACTTCAGGAGAATCGCCCCGCCGTTGGTGCCTGTCACGATTGACGGGGTAGGGAGCTGGGTACCAATGATGCGCTGGGCAGTTTTTATGATGCGCTGCAGGGCCTTCTTGTTGTCATAGGAGTAACCGGAGTAATGGCGTCGGGGTCAACCTAAGCACAAAGGAAACTTACGGGGAACCCAATCAAATGTGTTTGTGTTTGTGAATGTGTTCGTAAAATAGCTTCTACACATAGTTTTTTAACAGGTGTTCTACTTAGTTTTTAACTGAATTTGTGTATGTAATTTAGTGACTTTGCTGCAATGTGCGGTTAGTAAACATCAGGTGATTTGCTAAGCAGCTACGGATGGCATGCATTGTCATAGGCCTACACTGGGTATCCCCACTGCACTTCTCATTTATAGTGGCTTTTTGTCACATGATAAGGTAAACACATTAAACAGTGTTGCGCTATGGATACCTGAACATATGAGTGTTATTTAAATGCATTCATACTGTTACGAATCTTCAAGTATAGAAAGCAACGCACACTGCTTTCATACTGTTACTTATGTATGTATAGTCTTATATGTACAATTCGACCTTGTGTCTGTAAAAACGTTATATAATATATATGATGAGTTACAGAATCCTGGCAAGAGTCTTAGGTGAATATGTGTGAACCCAGTACACCCTTATTTTAGTTGTTTAATTAGCTTTATTGGCCAATTACACTGAGAAAACTGACCCTGCCACACAATACATGTGTTTTACAGTTCTATGCATATAGACCCATAAAAATACCATTCAACACCAAATAAAACCTCCAAAACAGAGCATTTTTTCCTCAGGTGTCCTCTACTGGACTATAAAGAGAATTTGTTGTTTTAAGTCTTTTAAGTCTGGGCTGTGATCAGGTACAATGGGCCACATGTTCAGATAAAATGGGCCGGTGAATAGATCCAATGCAGTACGTCTTAAAAGGTAAAAGACTTTTATTTTTATTTAAATAGTTTTTAGACACAAGAACACATTATTCATTCTATGCTTTTATATATATGTCAGCTCTTTCTTAGCTTCCGACCAGATGCATGCTTCGCTAGCCATCTTTCCAGTTCACTGTGTGTGAACCTTTGGTGATTTTCACACCCGTGCTATTTCTGTGGACTAGCATTCTGTCCCTGTATGTTCCTTTTTACTCTTTTATTTATTTGTATTTTTATTTAAACGGGTCAATGTACATTAATCAACATTTCCATTTGAATAAAAAAATGTAAATGTGCCAGAGTTCGCAAAGTAGCTAGGCTAATTTTCATCAGTAGTCCTTTGGCAGGTCAGCCTCCTTGTTTTTTTCCTTGCCTATTTTCTGTACAGTACAGCAATTAAACACTTCAATATGTTTTAATTTAACAAGACTTGTGCGTTTAAGTGCTTCACATTGAGTGTAATTAACCTAATCTAATGCCGATGTAGTGTACTACCAATACAATTTGGCCTATGCAGTATGGCTAAAGTCACCCATAGCTTTAAATTCCAACTGTTACCATTGTATATTTGGAAATATCATTATTTTGATTTTAATTTCGTAAAAATTATGGAGTAGTCAGTAACAATGGTGGCCCATTTTAGCTGAAGCTAATGGCCCATTTTATCTTAACAAATTTGGGTACAATGAGACGGCATCTGAAAAGTGTTTTTAAGCCAGAAAATCATTTTTTGTAACTATAACCATGTTTCTCTGATAACAGACATCAAGACAATATCAATGATAACTTACTTTGATTACTTCTCCTTAACATAACCTTGTTATACAAGTCATATTTTGCCTTGTGAAAGCACTCACACTTAAAAAGTCCCCACCAGTGTGACTGTAAGGAATTACCCCACCCGCCTTAGCAACATCAGATCAAGCCCCACCCACCTTAGCAACATCAGATCAAGCAAATCATTCAAAACACATCAAGCACAGGTATAGCAACAAACAAAAAAAAAATTCAAGAACTTTGAGGTCACCCTCATTTGGCCCACTTCAGCTGAGTTCACCTTCATAGTGTGCATGAGTTCATCTTCAATTAAATGCTGTCCTAACACCGCCTTTTACACAAGGATAAATTAGTTAACCTCCCAACTCCAGTAATGACAATTGCATGGAGATATAGATGTTTGAATCTACATTCACTGTGTCGGAAAACTGCCTTTAAAGTTATGTGTGTGGCTCTTAAAAGAGCCGTTTGATGGTGTCGGGGTGAACTTAAGCACGCTCCCCGCGAATACGACGAGCCAGCTGGATGTCCTTGGGCATGATGGTCACTCTCTTGGCATGGATGGCGCACAGATTGGTGTCCTCGAACAAACCAACCAGGTAAGCTTCACTAGCCTCCTGGAGAGCCATGACAGCAGAGCTCTGGAAACGCAGGTCAGTCTTGAAGTCCTGAGCGATTTCTCTGACCAGACGCTGGAAGGGCAGCTTGCGGATCAGCAGCTCAGTGGATTTCTGGTAGCGACGGATCTCCCTCAGAGCCACAGTGCCTGGCCTGTAACGGTGAGGCTTCTTCACGCCACCAGTAGCCGGTGCACTTTTACGCGCTGCCTTAGTGGCCAGCTGCTTTCTCGGAGCCTTACCTCCGGTAGACTTGCGGGCGGTTTGCTTGGTTCTTGCCATTGTTTGAAAGCGAAGAAGGTATCAGTTAGTCCGAGAAATAAGCTATTTAAGCGCTACAGCCTAGGCCTGCCCCCGATGACGTTGATTTGTTGGTTCCTGTTGATTGGAGTTCATCTTCTTGCTTCCTAATGGCGCCTAAAATTCAAACCAAAGAGCAGCACCACCGCCACACCCACCAGTCATTCATGGAATCATTGTTCAGAAATGGTGTTACCTATGCAAATGACCCTGTTCTATTCACGCATATATATAAACAAAAAATCTGTGTATTTTTGCTGTCACCGGTTGAAATAAAACCAGACATATACTCAGAAATATGTCAATACAAGCGACATCAAGCATTTCATATGTCCTGTATCCAAACAAAGAGCCTCACCCTCCCCCGTTCTCGCTTCATGAGCGCCTTTTCCATGATCAGTATTCTAAAATTCCTGCCTATATAGACACAAAGGACACAAGCAAAAAACATCCTGAAGTGTATTTGTGTAGTCTGGTGTATAATAAGACAAACTATGTTGTTATTTTGCAGCCAGTACGTGCCACATGTCTTACATCATTTTGAACATGTAAGATTTGTTTAGATGAGGTGAGGTCGGTTATTTTGCCAGCATACTCTATCGCCCTCTTATCGCTATGCTTGGCTTTCAGTGCGCTGTTTTGGTATTAATGCACATAGGGTTTATCCTTGGTTTTATGTAGTCTTGTGTCGAAATAAACCAAACGCACACCTTACCGCCAGTTTATTGCATTTCCTTTCACACGCTAACCATCTGTTCTCCATACCTGAATAAGACCTATGGCTTTTCTTCATATTTACTATCTTATAAATATGGGGGTCATTGAAATGCGTTGATGCTTTTAGGATAGTGGCGTTTTATCGAACACATTTCGATGCATATTGATATAAAATTTTTGGACAACAGACTTGGAACGGACTTTTTTTTGGATATGTGGGTGGCTCTTAAAAGAGCCTTTGGGGAAAGTTTCACATAGGAGGTTTACTTGGACTTCTCGGTCTTTTTGGGCAGCAACACAGCCTGAATGTTGGGCAACACGCCACCCTGAGCGATGGTGACTCCACCAAGCAGTTTGTTTAACTCCTCATCATTGCGCACGGCCAGTTGAAGATGACGGGGAATGATACGAGTCTTCTTGTTGTCACGAGCAGCATTGCCAGCCAACTCCAGGATCTCAGCAGTCAGGTACTCGAGCACTGCAGCTAAGTAGACCGGTGCACCAGCTCCAACGCGCTGAGCATAATTGCCTTTACGGAGCAGTCTGTGCACTCTACCCACAGGGAACTGCAAACCCGCTCTTGATGAGCGAGACTTAGCCTTAGCTCTAGCCTTTCCTCCGGTTTTGCCTCTTCCACTCATTGTTTCGTACTGATGTGTTACTCTAGCACGTAGTAACCTCTACAGCTAAGTGGCGCGTTATTATTCCAAGTCTCTTCGTATTACTCCATCCCTCAGTGGCTGAGGCGAACATATTGAGAGCCAATCAACGTGTAGCTCCCTCTGGCGATGGAGTCAATCAGGAGCGTGTACTAGTCTTCGTCAAAGTCGTCTTATTACCATAGGCTGCCTCGCCATTTAGCAAACTCAGGCGTTTTCCTGGGGTTCCCAAATCAGGCCTGCCCACTTTGAACACCCGAAGACAGTGTTTAAGCTTATTTTGCAACTTTTATTAAATAATCGTTACATGCTTAAAATACCACGCATCGAAATAGCGCATAATGGCAAATTCACGAGGATGTAGCATTTGTCTACCACATGCACCCCCGATGTCGAGCTACATTAAACTATGTTATGCCCACTTAAAACGAAATATGGAGGTGAAATTGTGATTAGAATCCATACGGATTAGAGGTGCACGGATCAGTTTACATCAAAACTCGCTGCCACAAACGTGCAACACTTCAACTACATGGCAATATGAACCAACCCAATTTAACACATTTTTTTCTTTCCCTGCATGGCTAATATTAAAAGTGGGAGAACACTACTTTGTATTAGCTTTGGAGGTGATATTGCAGCAGCAAGGCTTCCCCTACTCTACGCTCATGGCAAAGGTTTAATAAAATGCTTAAACCTATCTATTGTATTCTCCTTGAGGAAAAGTGCGGGAAAGGGACAAAGAGAAGGATGGAGTGAAGGGGGTGGTGACGGTGTGAGTAAGCAGGGTGGTGTGGAGTGGTGGGGGTGGTGTGGAGCGTGGGTGGTTTTGGACCGCCCCCGTAGCTACAAAGTAACCAATCATGTATGGTTACTTGGTTTCAGAATGATGTGACGGTATTCTGGTCCTGGATAGTCCAATCGACACAGACAGCTATTTGCATAGCGCTATGTATAAGAAGAGCACAATCACGACGCTACGCACATTTTTACAGCAGTACGGTACTGAAGAGGAAAACATGCCTGAACCAGCGAAGTCAGCTCCCAAGAAGGGTTCCAAGAAGGCTGTGACCAAGTCAGCGGGTAAAAGCGGGAAGAAGCGCAAAAGGACAAGGAGGGAGAGTTATGCCATTTATGTGTACAAGGTGTTGAAGCAAGTGCATCCGGATACTGGCATTTCCTCGAAGGCAATGGGCATTATGAATTCGTTCGTGAACGACATATTTGAGCGCATTGCTGGAGAGGCTTCTCGCCTGGCTCATTACAACAAGAGGTCCACCATCACCTCTAGAGAGATCCAGACCGCAGTGCGTCTGCTTCTCCCCGGTGAGTTGGCCAAACACGCTGTGTCTGAGGGAACCAAGGCCGTTACCAAGTACACCAGCTCCAAGTGAAGTTCGTGATCGCACTGAACCCCAAAGGCTCTTTTAAGAGCCACCCATCTTGTCGGTAAAGGCAATTCCCAAATCGCTTTAATGTTTAAGTGGGGTCGTCTGCTATATGTGCAGTGACGCACATTCATGGAGTGTCGGCATAAGTCACCCAAAATAAGGCCTTTAAAGTGTAGTAACGGATTTTATTTGTACTGTACATTGAACCAATGTGAGCACTACGAACCAAATAAAAAAGGTCACTAGAAGTAGTCTATTAAAAAAGCCTAAAGGGTAGATTTTTAAGTTGTGTTTAAAGGCACTTGTGGTCTATGGAGGCCTTGCGTAGTCAGGGAGGGCATTTCAATTTCACACATTAGTTTCCCACTTGTGCCAAACTGGGACATTTTCAAGCAAACGGTCACCTACAGTGGCATGACTGATTTCAGGAATACACCAGCTACATGAGCAAGTGCACAGAGGACGTGTCTCCAAAACTGCCACTATGTGCCCCAATCAGAAACTGTGGATGGCTGCAGAGGGGAGGGCGCTATTGAAAGCCAAGGATGCTGCCTAGAGGGCTGGGGATGCTGCCTACAGGGCTGGGGCAGGGGCTGGGGATGCTGCCTACAGGGCTGGGGAGGCAGGGCTGGGGCAGGGGCTGGGGATGCTGCCTACAGGGCTGGGGAGGAGGCAGCTTCGAGGAAGGCAAGAGCTGAGCTGTCCTGGGCCATTAAAACAGCAAAGCACACTCATGCTCAGAGAATCCACAACCATGTCACAGACACTAATGACACATGATGCCCATGGCAGGGCGTTCAAGCTATCATCAACTACAGGCCTGCCCCCCTCTCCTGTGGTGGTGATGACTCCCTGTCTGAGGCTCTAAACCGGTTTTACTCAAGTTTTTGAGGAATAGAACGACTCGGTGGTGAGAAAGGACACCCCTCCTCCCAACAACCTAGTGCTCTGTCTACTCAGAGTCGACCCTCAGAACCCTCAGAAAGCTGCTCGGCCTGATAGCTCACTCATTGGACGCCTGGACACATCAGTCTTTGTCACTTACCTGCTGGCTGTGTGTGTGTGTGTGTACGTGTATGTGTGTGTGTGCAAACTGGGTATTACCCCACTGCTGCTAGTGCCCATGCTCTACCTGGGTTTGCCCCACCTCTTCCTGTGCAACAGCCACAATGCAATGTGCAATGGTGCCCTCCACGCCCGCTTCACCAGATATTTTTATTATTTATTATGCCCTTGTATATATGCCCCCCCCCCCCCCCTCCCGTTCTCTTTTCTTGGTACTTGACACTTTATACTTTCTACCTTTTGTACTTCACACTTTGCATACTTTCATTTTGCACGTTAGTGGACTTGCTGCTAAATTTTGTTGTACAGGCAACTGTTTAGTGTCAATAAAAGTATTGAAGTCTTGACTTCCCTTTTACTTGTGGTAGTTTGGGTGGAAATAAAATGACATTTTGATTTCATTCACTCTTGGTTTAATACATTTAATATTACAAATTCCATATATGTTTCAAATGTGATTTCAGTGTAATGTCGTGGTAGAAAAAATTGTTTGGTCAAGCAGTTCCAGATATGTGCTGGCTTTTAAAGTTATCATATAGAAATAGGGGTAAATAAAATTGAATGCAAGACCTAGGAGGTGCTAGCCTGTCTAATATCACATACCCAACCACTAGCTATCAGAGCTCTGTACAAGACCCAACCACTAGCTATCACAGCTCTGTACAACATCCAACCACTAGCTATCAGAGCTTTCTACAAGACCAAACCACTAGCTATCAGAGCTCTGTACAACATCCAACCACTAGCTATCAGAGCTTTCTACAAGATCCAACCACTAGCTATCAGAGCTCTGTACAAGACCAAACCACTAGCTATCAGAGCTCTGTACAAGATCCAACCACTAGCTATCAGAGCTCTGTACAAGATCCAACCACTAGCTATCAGAGCTCTTGCCAACACATGCCCTGTCTAGTGTGTTTGTTTTACGTCACTGTTATCTTTTTGCATCTTTTGTAAACATGAGTATGAACATGCGTATCTTGTGTGTGTAGGATACGTGTACAGTTGCTACTTACCACACACACACACACACACAGTAGTCAGTGTACAGCTTGTGTAACATTATTAATTTACTGTCCTTTGAAAACACATTTGTGGCCTGCTTTTTATACAAAAGTGCCTGTGTGTAAAGTTGTTTTCAGAGGACTATAAATTAAAACTGATACACAAGCTGAACGCTGACTACTCAAAAACATATTGAAGTTTCATTTGTGTAGTATTGTCCCTTGAAAAGATATAGCACATTGTTTGCTGAAGTGTGAAGGGTGTACTCACTTTTGTGAGATACTGTATGTCTTGGGCATGAGGCCTTCAGCCATTACTGGTAGTATTTACCGCTGCAGCAGAATGCTTTATTGCAGCAATGCTCATGCCCTGATATAATTCTGAATTGTATTGTGTGACTGCAAGGATCAACAAGACAACCACTGAACACGCTGAGATGAATGTAGTCACACACTGAGCCCTTAGAAGCTTCTTGGCAATTCCTGTCTTTACATCACTCAAGTCTTACGTTTTTAGTTAATGTTCTTTTTTTTGTTTCTTTTTTTCATTTGATTAAGCCTCACTATGAAAGGTGCATTACACCGATTGCAGTTGTATGAAGAAAGTATAATCGCATTTGGCCCAGATGCTCCACGAGAATTACAATGTATCCACTTCTCTGCTTCATTGTTGGCATTGCAAGTGTGGGTGGAACGTCATGGTGACGCACAGTGTGATTCCATATCGCGCCATCGGTCCTCGTGAAACTCAAAGGAAGAGGCTGATTTCAAAGAGGTCCTCTTGGGCGGCATAAAAGCACTGTACACAGCACTGTTGATCTATTTCTCGACTGAGTAAGTGAGAACTGCAAGTATGAGCGGACGAGGCAAAGGAGGAAAGGGACTTGGAAAGGGTGGCGCTAAGCGTCATCGTAAGGTTCTTCGCGACAACATCCAGGGTATTACCAAGCCTGCAATCAGGCGTCTGGCTCGCCGTGGTGGTGTGAAGCGTATTTCTGGTCTCATTTATGAAGAGACCCGTGGTGTGCTGAAAGTGTTCCTTGAGAACGTTATCCGTGATGCTGTCACTTACACCGAGCACGCCAAGCGAAAGACTGTCACAGCCATGGACGTCGTTTATGCTCTGAAGCGTCAAGGCCGTACTCTTTATGGCTTTGGTGGTTAAGACCTGACTTCTCCCTGACAAAACCCAAAGGCTCTTTTAAGAGCCGCCCAAATATGTGTGAAAGAGTATTCCAACACTACCTTGTGTGTATAATTAACTGATGGAACGGTTAGTTTTTCTACAGCCCACTCTGCACACATTTATCAAGCTACATTTCGCATTGCTTTTGGCAATGTGCGTATGTTGTCACTAGTGTTCACTACAGTATACATTTTGTCAAGGAACATTCACACTGCAAACGCAACATTCACACGCAAGCTACTTGAGCCAGTCCTAGTTTTAAGGTCCCTGCACTGGCTCCCAGTAAGTTATAGACTTGACTTTAAGGCATTACTTCTTGTGTTTAAATCATTAAATGGGATGGGACCCAATTACCTATTGGATATGTTTCAGTTATACGCACCACCTAGGTCTCAGATCACTTCAGAAAAATGTGTTGGTAGAACCTGCTGTTAGAATAAAATCGGTCTGTAAAGCTCTGGAACCAACTTCCAGAAGACATTAAAAATGCTCCTGCAACATTCATACGCAAGCTACTTGAGGCCCTTCTTGGCCCTGTTGAGCCCTTCATTGTTTTGGTTTAGAGAGATGAACACGAAAGAAACCTACTGCACTCTACCGTTCATATAATTCGAACATGTTAACATAAAGGCCAAATTCTTTTGGTTTGGTTTATATTTACCTAGTAGGCTACTGTGTGAAGTTCAATTCTCATTTGCCCATTCCAATTAGTATAGCAAATTAATACTACTACTGCTGCTACTACTACTAAGATTATTAATAATAATTTCTTTAAATTACTTACATTTTTTAAAATTACTCCTAATCGGGCGCCATTCATTTAACACATTCATATCCCACATGGCATGCTGACTTTTTCCTATTTTCCCACTAATGGTAATTGTAGAAAAACAGAAATCTGAAGTTTGCCATAGCAAATTAATTACTATTTTCATCAGTTAGGTTGAGGCGTATTTTAAGTGGAGTTATTTTTTACTTTTTCATTTCCTAATGCCTCATAAAGAGCGGGAAGATGAATGGGGGAAGTGCCGGCCAAAGTAACGTTCTGTGGGTGGAGTATTGCCAACAGAAGGAACGTCCCCTCACTTCAAAGTAACCAATCCTCGCCTGACTGCCACTGGAGGGAAAGTGAAGTATTAGCGTGGTCGTACCAATATATAGACGGCACACCCCTATTCTCAATACTGTTCTGTTTTACTCAGCCAAGCATCATGCCTGAGCCAGCCAAGTCTGCCCCCAAAAAGGGCTCTAAGAAAGCCGTGAGCAAGACCGCCGGGAAGGGCGGTAAGAAGCGCAAGAGGACCAGGAAGGAGAGCTATGCTATCTACGTTTACAAGGTTCTGAAGCAGGTCCACCCCGATACGGGTATCTCTTCCAAGGCCATGAGCATTATGAACTCCTTCGTGAACGACATTTTCGAGCGCATCGCTGGTGAGGCTTCACGTCTGGCCCACTACAACAAGCGTTCCACCATCTCCTCCAGGGAGATCCAGACTGCAGTGCGACTGCTTCTGCCCGGTGAGCTCGCCAAGCACGCCGTGTCTGAGGGAACCAAGGCTGTCACCAAGTACACCAGTTCCAAGTAAAGCATTCATCCAGCGTTTCACAACCCAACGGCTCTTTTAAGAGCCACCCAAAGTTTCTCTGAAAAGCTGTTCCATCGCTTGCTTCGATGTTAATTGTAGTGTTTCAGTTCAATATTTTAGCTCGATTGTTTGTGAGGTAAATGTCCAATGACATATTACAGTTTTTCTGAAATGCTAAAACACAATTTCCGAAACCATACATGGTTTTCTCAACTGTGAACACAAACTCCAATTGTCCAAAAGCATTTCCCAAAACTCCGGACTCTTGTTGCACAAGCAAACTATTGCCTCAAAACAGTTTTATGTGTACTCAAAACCAAACTCCATTCTCAAATCAGAAACAACACAGTCAAATGAAATCACAAATGAAGCAGTTAGTAAACACTACACAAAATGGAAAGCACAACTTTCAGATGCATACAAGTCATTTTTTACAGCATTAAACATGCATTTTCAACTGAAAAAAGCAAAACTACTTATGTATATGTACTGTACATAGTATTACCACAACATCTAACTTGTGCACCACCCCCCTGTACCAATTCTGCTAAACTACAAGCACAACTTGCTGTTTTACACTCAAATAGCAGTTCGATAAAAAAAAAAAAAAAAACTACTCACAATTCTTTGCATTTGGCACAATTCTCTTGCATTTGACAAAACCTCTTACAGTATAAATGTCTAGTCATATGATGGTTTGTGTGTAATTTGACAACAAAAGCATTTCGAGAATAAATGTTTTGAATTGTTTTGAATATAAAGTGTCATTTTGCAGGAGAATTAAGGGGCTTTGCCCATTGTGTGTGTGTGTGCTTTGATTTTGTGTGTAGTTCTGAGAGTTTGAGGCATGCTTTGAGAAAATGTGTGTAAAGAATTGAGTTACAAATCTGTAAATTATAGTGGTACAGCACAAATGAAAACTACATGTGTTGTATACAGTGCTGCAAACAAGAGATCACTGGGCTTCATTTGGGCTGGGTGAGGCTAAAGCACCTCATCCACATCACAAGCAATGATGTTTCTTGCCAGGCAACGGGGAAAGAACCCCTAGTGTGTCGTATCCATCCTTGACACTGTTCCTCACCTATGTCACCACAAGGATATTCCATGGCCTACAAAAATTACAGATTCAATTCGGACTCCTTTGTCATCAACCCATGGACGAGAACATGATCTATAATGCTGGCTCTAATTTGGTTAGAAATTAGCACTCCTTCGTTTACCTCCTCTTCCCTTTCTTTGCCCCCCCCCTCACATTTGGACTCTGTCCTCTTTGTCTCTGATAGGCATCCACTGCTGCAACCTTCAAAAACCTGGTTGCTCTTCCAATTGGCTTATATTGGTGGTCAGCTCATTTGAAATGAAGTAAAGTCAATTTTGACCCATTGTGCTTAGCATATGGCATTTGTGCTTTATTTGTGATGAAAAGGCGAGATGTATGTTCACCATTTTGCATTGCATGTATCTAAGAATGCAACATATGTTTTAACAATGAGATTGCGCTTAGAGTTTTGCAAAGACGCATCAATGAGTTTTGCAAATTGTGTTCTACTATGTGAAAATTGTTTAAGGTATTGGCAATAGGGTGAAGAGTTCTGAGAAATAATTCAAGCAATTTGGAAAGTTGTTCAACCAGTAGGTGTTTGTGTTTTAACAATTGAGAAAAACTGTAATCTGATCCGCTTTAGGCAGTGTTTGTCACTTGCCTGTTGTTTGTTCAAGATTAACGGGGAAAGTGTTACTACAACGTGAAAATTAGAAAAGGAGAATAATACACTGGAAGGCAGCATTTATTTGTAGCACATTTAGTACCAGGGCAGTGCACGTGTGTAATGTACACACACATACAAATATTTTACAGTAAGAAGTTGCTAACCATTTTTCATAACACTTCAAAATACAGGATCATAAAATAGGCATAGTAAAAACGTTTTGTGGGAGTCATTAGCTGTGAACGAGGAGGGCCTCTGGAAATAATGAATTCAAGCGTATGAACGTTATTACTGGGCGGCCTACTAGACTGGGCAAAAATCTCAGAAAGTCCTTCAGAAAAAGGGTCTAGCGGCAAATTTGAGGAAAAGTCGGTAAACGTGCTATTTCCCATAATTTGAGGGTGCTGATTCCAAATATTTTGTTTACCAAGCTGAAATTTGCATTTTAAGCCTGCTAATTAGCATAATAGCATAGCAGTCATACTAGGCCAATAAATATTTTTGTTTGAGCGATAACTTTTGAAAGGGTTGATGGATTGTCACCAAATCTTGTATGCTGCTGCCTAAGCATGTGTACATGAATTGTCTAGATTTTGGAAGCCAACAGTTTCAAGATGGCCGACTTTCAAGATGGCCGACTTTAAAAAAAATCGAACCATCAAGTCCCAAATTAATATTAAAATTACAAGGCTTAACACTTAAAATCCAGCTTTGTAAACACAATATTCAGAATCAGCACCCTCAAATTATGTAAAAAATAGGGTTTGTTAACCATGACCCCAGAGATTCCAGTCCATCTCATAGAACCGTACAAATATCTATAATTCCTCTAAAATGCTTAGGGGAACTCACAATCAATAATAGACTCTCTATTGAAAGCACATTACAATATAAACTCTCAGGCATTTGGAACAAATTTCAATAGATAGAAATAATTCCAATTAACATTTTTCACATGTTTCCTTACCCTTCTAAGTATGAGAAAGGGTCTTATACAAAATCAATATAGGCATCTTTTTATTTTAACCATTTACTTCTTATAGAAGCAATTAGGCCTAAAGAGCACTGAGACTTAATAGAATGGTTTCTTAAACAAACTCCATAAGAAATATCAGGAGAACCTGTTTAATATGACTCCAGAGATTCCATTTCACCTCCTAAAACCATACAAATATCCATAATCCCTAAAAAAATCTTGGAGGAACTCACAATTACCAACAGCTTCTCCATTAAATGCTTATCATAATATAAACTCTCCTACACCTGAAACTAACTTCAAATATAAAACACAACTCTGTATACAATTTACAACATGCTATCTTACCTCCCTAACTAATACAACACTTCAAATGCAGAACCAGCAGGTACAATTTTCCAAATAGACCGATCAACATTCAATAGAAACCGATTCAGACATTAAAGGTCAAAAGGTCAAGAAACCGCTCCGTTCTAATACAAAGGATTCAAAGCAAACCTTTTCATAACATTACAGCATCTCATAACCAAATAAATCCTGGACACCTTTTAAACAAAAATAAACACAGAATCTACTAATCAACCTCAGAAGGATTTTAAGGCAAATAAACCCTTTGAACATCAAAACCAACAAAAAATACACACACCACCTAACCACACACGTTCATTGCAACATTAAAACAGAAAACCTCAATCTCTCTTCAGACTAACACCATAGCTCTGAAGACCCTTGGATTAGCATTTGGCCATAGAACACACGCCGGGGACTGATCATCTCAAGGCGGAGCCGCCTCAGAGGAGGGTGTCTAGTGTTGAAAGGCCTGAAACACCCGATGATCCTGAGGTAACACTACTGATGATGTGTCCTAAATATTCTCCAACAGACCAATAGGACGCAAGTCCAGGACCCTGTGGAATAGGCAAAATCAACATAGAAAACAAACCGGTTACAAACACACATTTTTATATAATATCTACACCTGAGATAAAACAAGGACAAATAATACTACTAACAAATGGACTTTTAATAACAAGAAAAAACTGAAAGCAACACTAAAACACAACCACTCCCACACAGGACTTATCCTCCAAGGCGGAGGTTCAACCCACTGCACTTCCAATATAACCTAACAGGCGCCGGCGCGTGCGTCTCCTCAGTCTCACCACCGTGACAGTTGGACATCACAACGGTGGGAGCTGTTGTATTGGACCTCAAGGCTCCCTAACCAAACCATGTCAGTGAAAGAAAGACGTGGGGAGGGGGGGAGTTGTCATGGTCTCTTTTGTTGTTAACTTTAGCCCACTTATTATCAATAAATGTCATATTATGACTTCTGGTCTACCTTACCTTATTACATGCAATATGTTAAGAAAACATTCAGCTATGACTTATGCACTACTGTAGCACTTAAATATGAAATTTAAGCCTAAGCTATATTGTTTAATTGATTACATAAGAAATAATTTAAAAAAAAAGAAAAATCGTTTCTCATTTTCATGTGCAAATTAGAAGCCTTAACACTCAGAATTGTGCATGATAAACACAATATTCAGAATCAGCACCCTCAAATTATATAAAAAAACATGGCTTACCATCATTTCTTCAAAATTCTATGTTGTTTAACTGATTAGTTTAGAAATAATACACAAAAATGAGGAAAATCATTTATCTCTATTTTAATATGCAAATCAGGAGGCTTAAAACTCAGAACCCAGCCTGGTAAACAAAATATTCAGAGTCAGCACCCTAAAATTATGTTAAAAACATGGTTTACCATCTTTTCCAAAAGATGCTATATTGTTTAACTGACTACAATGGGAAAGTGCTTTTATGTGGTTATTTGGTGGCTCTTAAAAGAGCCGTGTAAAGTTGTCGGGGTCAATTTAAGCACGCTCCCCGCGGATGCGACGAGCCAGCTGGATGTCCTTGGGCATGATGGTCACTCTCTTGGCATGGATGGCGCACAGGTTGGTGTCCTCGAACAGACCAACCAGGTAAGCTTCACTAGCCTCCTGAAGAGCCATGACAGCAGAGCTCTGGAAACGCAGGTCAGTCTTGAAGTCCTGAGCGATTTCTCTGACCAGACGCTGGAAGGGCAGCTTGCGGATCAGCAGCTCAGTGGATTTCTGGTAGCGACGGATCTCCCTCAGAGCCACAGTGCCTGGCCTGTAACGATGAGGCTTCTTCACGCCGCCAGTAGCCGGTGCGCTTTTACGCGCTGCTTTGGTGGCGAGCTGCTTTCTCGGAGCCTTACCTCCGGTGGACTTGCGGGCGGTTTGCTTGGTTCTTGCCATCGCTGAAATTTCTTCAAAACGAGTAGGGGTTAGTTGGAAGAGTGGCCTATTTAAGCGCTGCAACCTAGACCTGCCCCCGATGACGTTGACCTGTTGGTTCCTGCTGATTGGACTTCATCTCTTTGCTTCCGAGTGGCGCCTGAAATTCAAACCAAAGATCAGCACCACCGCCACTCCCACCACTCACTTTGCGCGCCTTAAAGTTATCATTGTTCAGAAATGGTGTTACCTCAGACACAAATACAAACCAACCCTGTTGTATTCATACATGTACACAAACAACAATTTCCGTGTATTTTTGCAGTCACCGGTAAAAATAAAACCAAAAATATACTGTCAATACAAGCAACATCTAGCATTTCATGTGTCCTGTTTTCAAACAAACAGCACCACCCTCCTCTCTCTGGCTTTGTGAGCGCCTTTTCCCTGACCAGTATTCATAGATAAACTGATATGCTGTTGCGTAGCCAATACGTGCCACATGTAGGATATGTCCGGTTTCATTTTGGACATGAAAGTTTTTGTATAGATGAGGTAAGGTCGGTTATTTTGCCAGCATACTCGACCCATACACATTTTCAGTGTGCAGTTTTGGTCTGTATTAATGCACGAAACGTTTACCGTTTCTTTCATGTAGTCTTGTGTGAAAATAAACCAAACACACGCCTCGAGCAGCCAGTTTAATGCATTTTCTTTCCCACGCAAACAAAAAAACAGCCTTCCATATCTGAATAAGGCCTATGCCTTTTTCATCTTCCCATCTTTTTTTAATGTGGAGGTAATTGAAATGCCTTCATTCATGCCACGTTTTTATCAAATACGTTTTGATGCATGTTGACAATTTTTTGGATAACACTTGGAACAGACTTTTCCTGATATGTGTGGGTGGCTCTTAAAAGAGCCTTTGGGGGAAAAAGTTTCAAATAGCAGGTTTACTTGGACTTTTCGGTCTTTTTGGGCAACAATACAGCCTGAATGTTGGGCAACACGCCACCCTGAGCGATGGTGACTCTACCAAGCAGTTTGTTTAACTCCTCATCGTTGCGCACTGCCAACTGCAGGTGACGTGGAATGATACGAGTCTTCTTGTTGTCACGAGCGGCATTGCCAGCCAACTCCAGGATCTCAGCAGTCAGGTACTCGAGCACAGCTGCCAAGTAGACGGGTGCACCAGCTCCCACACGCTCGGCATAGTTACCTTTGCGCAGCAGTCTGTGGACACGACCCACGGGGAACTGCAGACCAGCCCTCGAAGAGCGAGTCTTGGCCTTAGCTCTGGCTTTGCCACCGGTTTTTCCTCTTCCACTCATGACTTACTCTCAACGACGATAACTCCTGCGAGTCAATAACCGACGCTTCTGGTACCCCGCTACTTATCCAGTGAACGCGTCTCGGAGCCTGAGTGGCTGAAGCCATAGGGCTGAGAGCCAATCACTTTCTAGTTCAAATTGTGACGCGGCGTGCGCTTGGATTGGCGCCTGTTGTGCTCGGCTCTCCCTCTAAATTCAGTGACAAACAACACACTTATTATGTGGAATTATTAACTATATAGTTTTATATAAAGCAGGCGTGAATTCACTATACATTTTGATATCAAAATTGGGGTCAAAGATATTATTTTAAAAATAAAAAATGAAACATCCTCATAACTAGGCCTACTTAGTGAATGTGGATGTGGAATAACGACTCTAATACTAAATACTTCATATCATGTTTTGCAGACGGTTTGCCCCTTAACATAGAAGCATTCGGCTTCTCCGTTGTTTTATCATGTGCCATGATGCACTCAGCAGTTGTAGTCTACGTGTGCTGGACTACACAGCCAAATGTAAACTTGCCAAAAGTGGCACGTTTGTTTTAGGCTGAGCAGTAAGTGACTGTCGCCAGATAGGAAAGATTCGTTCCTATGCATGCGACGCCCACAGTTATCTACTGATAATTACTGATGTATATTGTCAATACTGTATAGTTCATCCGGTATATCTCTGTGTTATAGTTCATCCGGTACATATTGTTCAAACATATCATATTTACTAACTTATATATTTATAGCACAACTTTAGGGCTATACTTGTTCACAGCCCATCATATATTAATAGCTCTACTGTATATGTGTTTATAGCACATCTGTTTATATCCCCCACAAAGAATTTACAACAAAGTACCCCCACATCTTCATATTGCCCTACTTATTGTACATAATACTGTCTATATTGTATATACTGTGGGCTATATATCACGCTTGCTGCTCTTGCACTTCTGATTAGATGCTAAACGGCATTTCGTTACCTGTATTTATACATGTGTAATGACAATAAAGTTGAATCTAAAATCTAAAAAAAAAAAAAAGTAGCTTTGCTCTTCCACATCATTGAAATATATGCAATCAACGGAAATATTGGGTGGCTCTTAAAAGAGCCTTTGGTTTGCAAGTTGCGAAACTTGACGCATTTACTTCTTTTTAGGTGCTGCCTTCTTGGCCTTGGTGGGTTTAGGCTTTGCCGCCTTGGGCTTGGCTGCCTTGGCTTTCTTGGGGCTTTTAGCTGCTACCTTCTTGGCAGCGGCGGGTTTCTTTGCCGCCTTCTTGGGACTCTTGGTAGTCTTCTTGGGCGCAGCGGTCTTTTTAACCTTCTTCGGGGACTTCTTGGGCGCAGCGGCCTTTTTAACCTTCTTCGGGGACTTCTTTGCGGCGGCTGGCTTTTTGGCTACTGCCTTCTTGGCTTTGGCCGCTACTTTCTTCGCCGGCTTCTTCTTTGCCTCTGCCTGCTTCTTGCTCAGCTTGAAGGATCCAGATGCACCCGTACCTTTGGTTTGGAGCAGCGTGCCTTTGGAGACTAACCCTCTGAGGGCCAGCTTGACACGAGCGTTGTTCTTCTCCACATCGTATCCACCAGCTGCCAGAGCCTTCTTCAGAGCGGCAAGAGACACTCCTTTTTTCTCATTTGATGCAGCGATTGCTTTCACAATCAGCTCGCCTACACTCGGGCCACTCTTCTTGGCCCTGGGTGCCTTCTTCTTAGGTGCCTTTGCGGGTGCGGCGGCGGGAGCGGGAGCAGCGTCTGCCATTCTGTCACTTTATCACTAGAGGTTCTGAGTGAATGAATGAGGAGGCGCTCCGGTGGACAGCACTTAAAATCGACATGAGAACCGCGGAGACTCAATCGACCAAGCTCTCCGCCTCTTGCTTCGGCGAGGAACCCGCTTGTGTTTTCTTCACTCGGATTTTGTTCAAATATGTGAGTGAAGAAACATCATAAATGCACACGGACACGTCTGCTGACACATTCACAGCCTTAACTTTCAAGCAAACATAAACGAGGTCTCGGTTTCACCCTCTTCGCATTTCAACTAACCTACACTCATACGACTCATGGAGTCGTGGCGTCATCTGTTTGTTTTGTTAGGAAAACTCATCTATAAAATGTGTAAAATCACATCACACGTTGATATAAAAAACCAAATGAACAAACCCATTAACTCGGCCACCTATAAAAGTGGTAATGAGGCACTCTCTGTTAATTTAATACTTTCAAAAATACATGCATTTGGACTGAGTGAAACACAGCATCTGAACTATACCGTCCATATCAATGTGGCGAAAATGAAGCAAAGGTGTGGACACTTAAATTGCAAATGGAGAATGGCTATATAAAAGGTGGTTAATTAGATACACGGTTTTCATCCGATATTCACGGAGGTGGACGAAGTACACAATTTCTTTACTTTAGTTTAAATAGGTCCAGTATAGATAGGGTGAAATTAGGTTTTTGGTGACACTTTTTGGTTGATCACAAAATTGTTAAAAATGCTCAAGATGGTGAAGGTGATAAACTGTAAAGATTCATATGAGTATCTGAAGCATTTATGTGCAGAAAATTCATTGACAGTAAGAATATTTTTTAAGCTTGAAAGACCAGAAGTCACCTTTGTTAGGTCTGGGTCAACGTTCAGGTTATATGGGATGCCCAGTGAGATAAAGTGGGACAGGTCAGTGGTGGTTTAAATAATTTGCTACAAACTAATACTAATTGAATATACTTTTTATTTTCTAATCAGATTTGTTAGTTCATGACGTCGAACATCAATAAAACAAACTATATTCCTTTAAAGTCCAACCGGTTGTTTGAAATGGGCTACATACAGCCTTCAACTGGCCCATTAAGTTGATAAAAAAAAAAAAAAAAAAAAAAAAAAAAACATTTTTAAACATTAATTATTACTTACCCATCTACAGTTAGTCAAATACACTCACTACATACAAATCCTGCATTGTCTATCATTTTCTTCTCCTCAGCCCTTGTGAAACCGGGCTTCACATCCTACACAACAAACCCACTCTTGAGGCTCTGGGTCATCCAGGCCACCGTAGTGCATGTTGCAGGATCTGCATCCATCCTGTTGGATTTTACTTTTTCCTGTGTTGATGTTTTTTTCTTCTTTTAGGTCTTTGCTTGAATATACTCAAATACTCAAAGTGGTCCAGAAAAAGCGACAGTTCTACATGATTTCTAAACGATTTCTGATCCTAATGCCCAAAAAATACCTAGGATTTATATCAGACAGAAGTGTCCCATTTTAGCTGATATTTTTGTCCCAATTTAGCTGAAGTACCACTTAGTAGCCTAACTAAACTCTCCTTTCATTAAAAAAAGTAAAGCAGAAAGCCAAATTATTTTGATGTTAAGCTAAATCTAACATATTATACTACACATTTCAATCATGTTTTGAGTTATATTCTTATCGCTCCAGCTCCAATATTCTTATCATCATGAAGACAGAATTGACATTTCAGGGGGCTCACTTTGCAAGTTTTGGCTGCACTGTTTTTTTAAACCTTGCTTCCTCCCACCTATGATACTTAAGTCCAATAAAAATGATATACTGTATATTGTAAATGACAAAAATGCAGTAACAATATAATAACATGCACTTTTATTAGCTGTTATTTAAAGAGATAAAGGCTTAAAATCTTATTTGTCCCATTTTAGCTGATGTCCCATTTTACCTTATTTCACCCTACTCCAAATTGGGCCATCAGCTAAAGTGGGCCAAATAAGGTTGATGTGTCACAGTTCTTTAAATCTGAATAAGCAATCACTGCTAATAATTTAAAATTGTTGCAACAACTGTGCTTGAGGTGTTTTGAATGATTTGCTTGATCTGACGTTGCTAAGGTGGGTGGGGCAATTCCTTACAGTGACACTGGTGGGAAAATATTAAGTGTGAGTGCTTTGACAGGCAAAATATGACTTTGATATAATATGGTTGTTATAATGTTAAGAAATGAATGAAGTAATAAAAGTAAGATATAATTAATATTGTCTTGAGGTCCTTTATCAGAGAAACATGGTTATAGCTGCACAAAATTGATTTTCTGACTTAAAAACACCTTTCAGTTGCCGGCCCATTTTACCTGAATTTGTTAAGATAAAATGGGCCATTAGTCTCAGCTAAAATGGGCCACCATTTTTACTGACTACTCCATCATTTTCAGGAAATTAGTATCAAAATAATAATATTTGCAGATATACAATGATAACAGTTGGAATTTAAAGCTATGGGTGACTTTAGCCATCCTGCATAGGCCAAATTGTATTGGTAGTACGCTACCATATGCACGCAAACTACATCGGCATTAGATAAGGTTAATTAAACTTAATGTGAAGCACTTAAACACAAGTCTTACTGAAAAGTTGTTGAAGTTTTTAATTACTGTATTGCATAGGAAATAGGCAGGGAAAAAAACAAGGAGGCTGACCTGAAGGGACTACAGATGAAAATTTGGCCTAGCTACTTTGCAAACTCTGGCACGACGTCAGTCCACAGAAATAGCAGGGGCATGAATTTACGTAACTACGTACGCAAGGCAGTGAACTGGAAAGGTGGCTAGCTAAGCATGCATCTGGTCAGAGACCATGCCTCCCAGACCAAGCTAAGAAAGAGTTGGCAAATATAAAAGCATAGAATGATTATATTCTTGTGTCTAAAAACAATCCATATAAAAATACACTTCTTTGACCTTTTAAGGAGTCCTGCATTGGATCTATTCACTGGCCCATTTTATGTGAACATGTGGCCCATTGTACCTGATCACAACCCATTTGGCCCATAAAGGCTCTTCTAACAATTAAAACTTTCAAATATAACAAAGACTTAAAAACAATTAATTTTCTTTATAGTCTAATAGAGGACACCTGGCTGAAGAAAACCTGACCTTTTTGGAGGTTTTATTTGGTGTTGAATGGTATTTTTATGGGTCTTTCAAAATTTTGCCAAAAAGTGGCCCAATATACCTGAGTTCACCTTATTAGCTACTCCACTACAAGTGAACGTTGCTGTGCTGAACTTGAAGTATGACACCACTTGTTTTTAAAAGTACTTAATCGTTCAAAACACAAATATTTTTATTTTTTATGTGGTTTTTGGTTTATAATGTGGGGCTACAGACAGGTAACTAAAACTTGACCTGACCTGAAGTTATTTATAGCCTACACTACATGAATTTTCGTTGTCACATTTTTGGGCCTTGACTAAGAGTATCTATACTTTGACTGGAGTAAATAAATTGTGTACTTCGTCCACCTCGGTGAATATTGGATAAAAACAGTGTATTTAATTAACCACCTTTTATATAGCCATTCTACATTTGCACTTTAAGTGTCCACACCTTTGCCACTCATTCTGACGTCTGTTCAACTTGTCATGTTTTGTATACTTAACATCACGCATCTACTGTATGTTCATTTAAGCGTTCAATTCTTTCATCCTTGGTAAATATGTGCACTGGGCTTTTTTAACTAATGACCAGTTATGACAAAGTTTATCTGCATGGACTATGGGCTGACAGTTTCAGTTACACAAAAAAACCACAAGATGTTCAATTATTCAATTATTCATGCACAAGAACCATACAGCCAAAACTTTCAACATATAAAGTGAACTGTACCAACATCACCTGAACAACATTAGCCTATTATAGAATGATGTACATGAACACAACAACCATCAAATAGCCTATAACACTGTCAACTATCTTGAATTAGGAACTCACTACCTAAGCAGATTTTGTTGTTGTTTTAGTTTATTTTAGAGGGTGGTAACAAATCCACTTTTAGTCAGAAGTTTTTTATGTAGATTACAAACTATCTTCATCAGTTTCTGAGTTATTTTAAGTTGTAGGAAAAAAAAACATTTACATTTTTTAAATTTCAAGTTAGTTGTTTATTGTATGACCAAATCATTATTTAGAAGAAATTTGATTTCCTGAGGGATGAAAGGGGGATTTTACAGCACAACATGAGAATTCATTGGACAGTTTGGGGATTTCTGGTAAAATAGGGCAGAGTATGGGGGATGATGGATAAAAACTGGAATACAACTTACAAGAAGAATGACTTTAGTTGTAAGTAGTACACCACATGAAATATGACGCAAGACAGCATTTTACAAATGAAGTGGCTACTGGTACGGCAGCTTCCATGCCCCTAGAACTGTTATTATTGGTACAGAAATTCAAATTAACGGAATTTAGGGTTAGGGTTAGGGTTGGGGTTAGGTTAGGGTTAGGGTTAGGTTTAGGGTTAGGGTTAGTAGGACATTTTTATCTAATAAATCTGTGGCAACCCTGCCTGAGTATGGTACAGGGTTAGGGTTAGGGTTAGGGTTAGGGTTAGGGTTAGTAGGACATTTTTATCTGATACATCTGTGGCAACCCTGCCTGAGTATGGTACAGATTTCAAGTTCCGAAGCTATACTTTACTTATATTGGTTCAGAAGATTATTGACCAACAAGGTTCCGGAGAATAGGTTCTGGACCAATATCCTTACATCTACTGGTATGAAATTCCGGACCCATATAGCCACTGCCTTTTACAAAACAATGACATCATACAGTATAATCTAATCTGATAGAGTAGACTGAGTAGCACTGGATATAGACTGAAAGATCAGCTCTCCACAGCATGATCCTTTTGGCATATCTGTGGAGGAGGACGAATCGAATCACAGGATGACTTTCATTTCCCGTTCATGGAGAAAGATTATTTCCATACTAAAACAGTAGTTGTTTACAATCTCATAGCTGTAGCTCCTGCCATGCAGCCAGACACGCCATAGTGATGCTCATAAAACCCTATAATCTGTTTGTGTGTCTGCATGAATGTCTGGAGTTACTATTGAACTTAGGGTCATCTCCACTGCAAATGTATGAATTCCTGTCTACTCTCTTGTTTGATATGTACATCTGTCAACATATTTACTGACTTTCCCCTGCTACACTAAATGTTACTAATTCTTGGGTAATAGTGACTGATATTCCAAGGAATCTAAAAGTCGGTTAACAATGGTTCCATCTTTGCAATGATTGTTTGTTATTCATTTAATGGCTCAGACAGCCACACAATGGGCTTGCATGTTGCTGCATAAACCAATAAGTGCAAGAATATTTGTGCCTATTATAATATAGCATCCAGTAAAAGTACTATTGCCCCATCATAATGGAGGCCCAGAGTTTTGTAAAAACACTTCGAACTTCAAGCTGGTGAGTGTGTGTGTGTGTGTGTGTGTGTGTGTGTGTGTGTGTGTGTGTGTGTGTGTGTGTGTGTGTGTGTGTGTCACAGATTACAAAAAAATGTCAAAACAATACAAAAGGCAACCTAGAAAAGTGGGAAGCCTTAACCTATTCGTGTGTTCACATACTGTACATGGAGACATGCAGTCACTGTAGTCAGGGGTGTCCGTCCACCAATAAAATGCCCTGTTTCAGAGGGGGTGTAGCTCATATGTGATGTGGTAATGTGTTTTTAAAAGATGACTCTGCCATTGTGTATTCTGTCACAATGAAAATGGCAGAAGACTGAGTACTGCCATTTTTGGATTATGATGAAATAGCTGAGCACAACCTTCTCTACAAAAAAAAAAAAAAACTTGATTTGTTTATAGTAGCATTCCTTGGGCAGCCACTGTCCAGTAGTATTATTGGTCAAATAATTCCGGAAGATTCTGTTTTCTTTCTCGAGTTTGAACATTTTGTAATGAGAAGCCAGAGAGGCATTAGGGAGGGCAAACTGTCTGCTCAGAAATAGTCATCCCATAACAGTAGTTACAGTAAGATTTGTGAAAGCATAGCAGTGCACGTTACTAGCGAATTAACCTTGTCATGACTGACAACATATCGGCAAATCATGCAATGAAAGAAATCTTCCAGAATAATAAAGAAAAAATAATTTGAATCACAATTTTAGAACAAGAGCTGTACACATTAAAGATCTGCCTGGTTTGCTATATTTGGTTGAACAGAAAAAATAAAGTCACTCTACTTCAACTTGAACAACAACACTTCTTTTTGCTCACTGGCTTTCTTTTCTTGTGAAAAAGAAAAACAAACATCAGTTTCATTGTTCTGACATACGATACAACCAGTGCAAGGAGAGATTAGTGAATTCTGACGTTTTTGTGTCCACACATTGCTATGAACGGTGTAGTTCAGATGCTGTGTTTCACTCAGTCCAAATGCATGTATTTTTGAAAGTATTAAATTAACAGAGTGCCTCATTACCACTTTTATGGGTGGCTGAGTTAATGGGTTTGTTCATTTGGTTTTTGATATCAACGTGTGATGTGATTTTACACATTTTATAGATGAGTTTTCCTAACAAAACAAACAGACGACGCCACGACTCCACATTGAGTCGTATGAGTGTAGGTTAGTTGAAATGCGAAGAGGGTGAAACCGAGACATCTTTTATGTTTGCTTGAAAGTTAAGGCTGTGAATGTGTCAGCAGACGTGTCCGTGTGCATGTATGATGTTTCTTCACTCACATATTTGAACAAAATCCGAGTAAAGAAAACACAAGCGGGTTCCTCGCCGAAGCAAGAGGCGGAGAGCTTGGTCGATTGAGTCTCCGCGGTTCTCATGTCGATTTTAAGTGCTGTCCACCGGAGCGCCTCCTCATTCATTCACTCAGAACCTCTAGTGATAAAGTGACAGAATGACAGACGCTGCTCCCGCTCCCGCCGCCGCACCCGCAAAGGCACCTAAGAAGAAGGCACCCAGGGCCAAGAAGAGTGGCCCGAGTGTAGGCGAGCTGATTGTGAAAGCAATCGCTGCATCAAATGAGAAAAAAGGAGTGTCTCTTGCCGCTCTGAAGAAGGCTCTGGCAGCTGGTGGATACGATGTGGAGAAGAACAACGCTCGTGTCAAGCTGGCCCTCAGAGGGTTAGTCTCCAAAGGCACGCTGCTCCAAACCAAAGGTACGGGTGCATCTGGATCCTTCAAGCTGAGCAAGAAGCAGGCAGAGGCAAAGAAGAAGCCGGCGAAGAAAGTAGCGGCCAAAGCCAAAAAGGCAGTAGCCAAAAAGCCAGCCGCCGCAAAGAAGTCCCCGAAGAAGGTTAAAAAGGCCGCTGCGCCCAAGAAGTCCCCGAAGAAGGTTAAAAAGACCGCTGCGCCCAAGAAGACTACCAAGAGTCCCAAGAAGGCGGCAAAGAAACCCGCCGCTGCCAAGAAGGTAGCAGCTAAAAGCCCCAAGAAAGCCAAGGCAGCCAAGCCCAAGGCGGCAAAGCCTAAACCCACCAAGGCCAAGAAGGCAGCACCTAAAAAGAAGTAAATGCGTCAAGTTTCGCAACTTGCAAACCAAAGGCTCTTTTAAGAGCCACCCAATATTTCCGTTGATTGCATATATTTCAATGATGTGGAAGAGCAAAGCTACTTTTTTTTTTTTTTTAGATTTTAGATTCAACTTTATTGTCATTACACATGTATAAATACAGGTAACGAAATGCCGTTTAGCATCTAATCAGAAGTGCAAGAGCAGCAAGCGTGATATATAGCCCACAGTATATACAATATAGACAGTATTATGTACAATAAGTAGGGCAATATGAAGATGTGGGGGTACTTTGTTGTAAATTCTTTGTGGGGGATATAAACAGATGTGCTATAAACAAATATACAGTAGAGCTATTAATATATGATGGGCTGTGAACAAGTATAGGCCTACAGTTGTGCTATAAATATATAAGTTAGTAAATATGATATGTTTGAACAATATGTACCGGATGAACTACAACACAGAGACATACCGGATGAACTATACAGTATTGACAATATACATCAGTAATTATCAGTAGATAACTGTGGGCGTCGCATGCATAGGAACGAATCTTTCCTATCTGGCGACAGTCACTTACTGCTCAGCCTAAAACAAACGTGCCACTTTTGGCAAATGTACATTTGGCTGTGTAGTCCAGCACACGTAGAGTACAACTGCTGAGTGCATCATGGCACATGATAAAACAACGGAGAAGCCGAATGCTTCTATGTTAAGGGGCAAACCGTCTGCAAAACATGATATGAAGTATTCAGTTCACTGAATCTTTATTCCACATCCACATTCACTAAGTAGGCCTAGTTGTGAGGATGTTTCATTTTTTATTTTTAAAATAATATCTATGACCCCAATTTTGATATCAAGATGTATAGTGAATTCACGCCTGCTTTATATAAAACTATATAGTTAATAATTCCATATAATAAGTGTGTTGTTTGTCACTGAATTTAGAGGGAGAGCCGAGCACAACAGGCGCCAATCCAAGCGCACGCGCATCACAATTTGAACTAGAAAGTGATTGGCTCTCAGCCCTATGGCTTCAGCCACTCAGGCTCCGAGACGCGTTCACTGGATAAGTAGCGGGGTACCAGAAGCGTCGGTTATTGACTCGCAGGAGTTATCGTCGTTGAGAGTAAGTCATGAGTGGAAGAGGAAAAACCGGTGGCAAAGCCAGAGCTAAGGCCAAGACTCGCTCTTCGAGGGCTGGTCTGCAGTTCCCCGTGGGTCGTGTCCACAGACTGCTGCGCAAAGGTAACTATGCCGAGCGTGTGGGAGCTGGTGCACCCGTCTACTTGGCAGCTGTGCTCGAGTACCTGACTGCTGAGATCCTGGAGTTGGCTGGCAATGCCGCTCGTGACAACAAGAAGACTCGTATCATTCCACGTCACCTGCAGTTGGCAGTGCGCAATGATGAGGAGTTAAACAAACTGCTTGGTAGAGTCACCATCGCTCAGGGTGGCGTGTTGCCCAACATTCAGGCTGTATTGTTGCCCAAAAAGACCGAAAAGTCCAAGTAAACCTGCTATTTGAAACGTTTTCCCCCCAAAGGCTCTTTTAAGAGCCACCCACACATATCAGGAAAAGTCTGTTCCAAGTGTTATCAAAAAAAATGTCAACATGCATAAAAACGTATTTGATAAAAACGTGGCATGAATGAAGGCATTTCAATTACCTCCACATTAAAAAAAGATGGGAAGATGAAAAAAGGTATAGGCCTTATTCAGATATGGAAGGCTGTTTTTTTGTTTTGTTTTTGTTTTTTTGCGTGGGAAAGAAAAGGCATTAAACTGGCTGCGCGAGGCGTGTGTTTGGTTTATTTTCACACAAGACTACATGAAAGAAACGGTAAACGTTTCGTGCATTAATACAGACCAAAACTGCACACTGAAAATGTGTATGGGTCGAGTATGCTGGCAAAATAACCGACCTTACCTCATCTATACAAAAACTTTCATGTCCAAAATGAAACCGGACATATCCTACATGTGGCACGTATTGGCTGCGCAATAGCATATCAGTTTATCTATGAATACTGGTCAGGGAAAAGGCGCTCACAAAGCCAGAGAGAGGAGGAGGGTGGTGCTCTTTGTTTGAAAACAGGACACATGAAATGCTAGATGTTGCTTGTATTGACAGTATATTTCTGGTTTTATTTTTTACCGGTGACTGCAAAAATACACGGAAATTGTTGTTTGTGTACATGTATGAATACAACAGGGTTGGTTTGTATTTGTGTCTGAGGTAACACCATTCCTGAACAATGATAACTTTAAGGCGCGCAAAGTGAGTGGTGGGAGTGGCGGTGGTGCTGATCTTTGGTTTGAATTTCAGGCGCCACTCGGAAGCAAAGAGATGAAGTCCAATCAGCAGGAACCAACAGGTCAACGTCATCGGGGGCAGGTCTAGGTTGCAGCGCTTAAATAGGCAACTCTTCCAACTAACCCCTACTCGTTTTGAAGAAATTTCAGCGATGGCAAGAACCAAGCAAACCGCCCGCAAGTCCACCGGAGGTAAGGCTCCGAGAAAGCAGCTCGCCACCAAAGCAGCGCGTAAAAGCGCACCGGCTACTGGCGGCGTGAAGAAGCCTCATCGTTACAGGCCAGGCACTGTGGCTCTGAGGGAGATCCGTCGCTACCAGAAATCCACTGAGCTGCTGATCCGCAAGCTGCCCTTCCAGCGTCTGGTCAGAGAAATCGCTCAGGACTTCAAGACTGACCTGCGTTTCCAGAGCTCTGCTGTCATGGCTCTTCAGGAGGCTAGTGAAGCTTATCTGGTTGGTCTGTTCGAGGACACCAACCTGTGCGCCATCCATGCCAAGAGGGTGACCATCATGCCCAAAGACATCCAGCTGGCTCGTCGCATCCGCGGGGAGCGTGCTTAAATTGACCCCGACAACTATAAACGGCTCTTTTAAGAGCCACCAAATAACCACATAAAAGCACTTTCCCATTGTAGGCCGTCACAATGCACGATCAATACCGAAGTGCAATGTACGTGTAACAATTTCTATAATGCGCGACAGGGCTCTCAATTGTTAAAACACAAACACCTACTGGTTGAGCAACTTTCCAAATTGCTTGAATTATTTCTCAGAACTCTTCACCCTATTGCCAATACCTTAAACAATTTTCACATAGTAGAACACAACTCATTGATGCGTCTTTGCAAAACTCTAAGCACAATCTCATTGTTAAAACATATGTTGCATTCTTAGATACATGCAATGCAAAATGGTGAAGATACATCTCACCTTTTCATCACAAATAAAGCACAAATGCCATACGCTAAGCACAATGGGTCAAAATTGACTTCATTTCAAATGAGCTGACCACCAATATAAGCCAATTGGAAGAGCAGCCAGGTTTTTGAAGGTTGCAGCAGTGGATGCCTATCAGAGACAAGGAGGACAGAGAGTCCAAATGTGAGGGGGGTGGCAAAGAAGAGGAAGAGGAGGTAAAGGAAGGAGTGCTAATTTCTAACCAAATTAGAGCCAGCATTATAGATCATGTTCTCGTCCATGGGTTGATGACAAAGGAGCCTGAATTGAATCTGTAATTTTTGTAGGCCATGGAATATCCTTGTGGTGACATAGGTGAGGAACAGTGTCAAGGATGGATACGACACACTAGGGGTTCTTTCCCCGTTGCCTGGCAAGAAACATCATTGCTTGTGATGTGGATGAGGTGCTTTAGCCTCACCCAGCCCAAATGAAGCCCAGTGATCTCTTGTTTGCAGCACTGTATACAACACATGTAGTTTTCATTTGTGCTGTACCACTATAATTTACAGATTTGTAACTCAATTCTTTACACACATTTTCTCAAAGCATGCCTCAAACTCTCAGAACTCTACACACAAAATCAAAGCACACACACACACAATGGGCAAAGCCCCATTCTCCTGCAAAATGAAACTTTATATTCAAAACAATTCAAAACATTTATTCTCAAAATGCTTTTGTTGTCAAATTACACACAAACCATCATATGACTAGACATTTATACTATAAGAGATTTTGTCAAATGCAAGAGAATTGTGCCAAATGCAAAGAATTGTGAGTCGTTTTTTGGAAAACATTTTTTATCGAACTGCTATTTGAGTGTAAAACAGCAAGTTGTGCTTGTAGTTTAGCAGAATTGGTACAGGGGGTGGTGCACAAGTTATATGTTGTGGTAATACTATGTACAGTACATATACATAAGTAGTTTTGCTTTTTTCAGTTGAAAATGCATGTTTAATGCTGTAAAAAAATGACTTGTATGCATCTGAAAGTTGTGCTTTCCATTTTGTGTAGTGTTTACTAACTGCTTCATTTGTGATTTCATTTGACTGTGTTGTTTCTGATTTGAGAATGGAGTTTGGTTTTGAGTACACATAAAACTGTTTTGAGGCAATAGTTTGCTTGTGCAACAAGAGTCCGGAGTTTTGTGAAATGCTTTTGGACAATTGGAGTTTGTGTTCACAGTTTTGAGAAAACCATGCATGGTTTCGGAAATTGTGTTTTAGCATTTCAGAAAAACTGTAATGTGTCATTGGACATTTACCTCACAAACAATCGAGCTAAAATATTGAACTGAAACACTACAATTAACATCGAAGCAAGCGATGGAACAGCTTTTCAGAGAAACTTTGGGTGGCTCTTAAAAGAGCCGTTGGGTTGTGAAACGCTGGATGAATGCTTTACTTGGAACTGGTGTACTTGGTGACGGCCTTGGTTCCCTCAGACACGGCGTGCTTGGCGAGCTCACCGGGCAGAAGCAGTCGCACTGCAGTCTGGATCTCCCTGGAGGAGATGGTGGAACGCTTGTTGTAGTGGGCCAGACGTGAAGCCTCACCAGCGATGCGCTCGAAAATGTCGTTCACGAAGGAGTTCATGATGCTCATGGCCTTGGAAGAAATACCCGTATCGGGGTGGACCTGCTTCAGAACCTTGTACACGTAGATAGCATAGCTCTCCTTCCTGGTCCTCTTGCGCTTCTTGCCGCCCTTCCCGGCGGTTTTGCTCACGGCTTTCTTAGAGCCCTTTTTGGGGGCAGACTTGGCTGGCTCAGGCATGATGCTTGGCTGAGTAAAACAGAACAGTGCTGAGAATAGGGGTGTGCCGTCTATATATAGGTACGACCACGCTAATACTTCACTCAAACCTCTCGAACAATTTCCCTCCAGTGGCAGTCAGGCGAGCATTGGTTACTTTGAAGTGAGGGGACGTTCCTTCTGTTGGCAATACTCCACCCACAGAACGTTACTTTGGCCGGCACTTCCCCCATTCATCTTCCCGCTCTTTATGAGACATTAGGAAATGAAAAAGTAAAAAATAACTCAACTTAAAATACGCCTTAACCTAACTGATGAAAATAGTAATTAATTTGCTATGGCAAAATTGGAATGGGCAAAGGAGAATTGAACTTCAGATTTCTGTTTTTCTACAATTACCATTGGTGGGAAAATAGGAAAAAGTCAGCATGCCAGTATACGTTATGAATGTGTTAAATGAATGTTGCCTGATCATTTCTATCGTTACTCCTATCATTATTATTATTATTGTTATTAATTTCCTATGGCAAAATTGGAATGGGCAAATGAGAATTGAATGACAGTTTCAGAGTACTGGGTAAATATAAACCAAACCAAAAGAATTTGGCCTTTATGTTAACATGTTCAAATTATATGAACGGTAGACTGCAGCATGTTTTACGTTTCTTTCGTGTTCAATTCTCTAAACCAAAACAATAAAGGGCTCAACAGGACCAAGAAAGGGCTCAAGTAGCTTGCGTGTGAATGTTGCGTTTGCAGTGTGAATATTCCTTGACAAAATGTATACTGTAGTGAACACTAGTGACAACATACGCACATTCCCAAAAGCAATGCGAAATGTAGCTTGATAAATGTGTGCAGAGTGGGCTGTGGAAAAACTAACCGTTCCATCAGTTAATTATACACACAAGGTAGCGTTGGAATACTCTTTCACATATATTTGGGCGGCTCTTAAAAGAGCCTTTGGGTTTTGTCAGAGAGAAGTCAGGTCTTAACCACCAAAGCCATAAAGAGTACGGCCTTGACGCTTCAGAGCATAAACAACGTCCATGGCTGTGACGGTCTTTCGCTTGGCGTGCTCGGTGTAAGTGACAGCATCACGGATAACGTTCTCAAGGAACACTTTCAGCACACCACGGGTCTCTTCATAAATGAGGCCAGAAATACGCTTCACACCACCACGGCGAGCCAGACGCCTGATTGCAGGCTTGGTAATACCCTGGATGTTGTCGCGAAGGACCTTACGATGGCGCTTGGCGCCACCCTTTCCAAGTCCCTTTCCTCCTTTGCCTCGTCCGCTCATCCTTGCAGTTCTCCCTTACTCAATTGAGAAATATATTGACAGCGCTGTGTACAGCGCTTTTATGCCGCCCAAGAGGACCTCTTCGAAATCTGACATCACAGGCCCGCCCCTCTCCTTTTGAGTTTCACAAAGAACTATGGCGCGATATGGAATCACACAGTGCGTCACCATGAAGTTCCACCCACACTTGCAATGCCTACAATGAAGCAGAGAAGTGGATACAAATGGGGCCAAATGCCAAATGCGATTATACTTTCTTCATACAACTGCAATCGGTGTAAAGCACACTTTATAGTGAGGCTTAATCAAATAAAAAAATAAAATAAATAAAAAACAAACGAAATCAACAAAAGAACACTGACAACTTAAGACTTGAGTGATGTAAAGACGGGAATTGCCAAGAAGCTTCTATGGGCTCAGTGCGTGACTACATTCATCTCAGCGTGTTCAGTGGTTGTCTTGTTGATCCTTGCAGTCACACAATACAATTCAGAATTATATCAGGGCATGAGCATTGCTACAATAAAGCATTCTGCTGCAGCGGTAAATACTACCAGTAATGCCTGAAGGCCTCTTGCCCAAGACATACAGTATCTCACAAAAGTGAGTACACCCTTCACACTTCAGCAAACAATGTGCTATATCTTTCCAAGGGACAATACTACACACATGAAACTTCAATATGTTTTTGAGTAGTCAGTGTTCAGCTTGTGTATCAGTTTTAATTTATAGTCCTCTGAAAACAACTTTACACTCAGGCACTTTTGTATAAAAAGCAGGCCACAAAAGTGAGTACAGAGGACAGTAAATTAATACTGCTACACAAGCTGTACACTGACTACTGAAAAACATATTGAAGTTTCATTCCTGTATTGTCCCTTGAAAAGATATACTGTAGTACATTTTTGCTGAAATGTGAAATATCTGATGTTGCAAATGCAGTGTATATACATCATTAGGTACAATCTAGTAGAGTGCGTGTAACATGTAACATTAAACTGTGCATTAAGGTTAGCGCCAGGGTTCGTGTTTCATATGTAATGCAAGAAGCCTGTAATATGAAAATACACTGTAAAACAGAGCGTTCGTGATGCAGGATGTGTGTGTGTGTGGTATGTAGCAACTGTACACTTATCCTATTGGCCTATTACAGTCATGATCTGTGTATACATATACTATTGAAATTCACACACACACGCACAGTGCGCACAGACATCATTGACATCCATACACATTCATATGCGCGCGCACGTGCACACACACACACACACACACACACACACACACACACACACACACACACACACACACACACACACACACACACACACACACACACACCACACACACACCTACATTACATTACATTATTACATTACCACACACCTCCTAGGTCTTCCATTCAATTTTATCAAAGATCTTAGATTCTCCCTCAACACTCTCTGATTTTATTTACCTCTACCAACCATAGACTGTATGAGAGAACTGGACAAACACTCTGTGACGTCACGCATAGACTGTCTCAAAGACCAAAATGAGGTTTAATTTGAAGGTTCAGGGCGCTGCCATCTTAGCCAATGCGTTTTGTGTTCTAAACCCGCCCTTTCACGACCAGCCCATATACGGGTAAAAAGGTGGTGCCAGGCTGCAGGAAGACCCGCCCCTACAGGCTAGGCCAGAGCCTTAGCCATAGCACTTGTCATGTCATTTATGACTGCTGTAACTCATTACTGCTTCAAAACGATTGTGGTTGTCTTTTAATTTTGGCCGTTAATGTTGAGAAATTACTTTTTATATTAGTGTACATGGATTGTCCTGAATTTGACTATATCAGTACCACAATAGTGTGGTTATTCAGTTGCTTAGCAATTTCCAAAATTACATTTTTGTAACAGCAATGACTACTCTTGCATATGATTAAAATGTTGTACTATAGATGTAGTAGAATGTATTGGTATTGTTGTTTTAACATGTTTTTCTTTTTTTGTAGTTCCAACTGTATGGATTCTTGAGGACAGCTACATTCGCTGTGGGGAGAAGGCTGCAAGGAGGTCCCTGGCCTCCAACCTGGGACTTAATGCCAAGCGGCATTTAGTCAAAGTCAAAGTCAGTTTTATTTGTCAATTTCTTCACATGTACTTGACATACAAAGGAATCGAAATTACGTTTCTCACTATCCTATGCGTTTACATAGACAACAACAACAACAACAGTAAAGTGCAAGTGCACAAGACAAGACAAATCCTAAGCTAAGTTATTGTAAATAATAAATAAAGTGCAGTTGCTTAAGGCTACTGTTACCTAGTGTTGCTAAAACTAAACCAGGTATGACAAGACGACAAGACGAGACAAGACAAGACAACACTGAGTGTGTGCATTTAGAGGTAGTTGTTATTGTGAAAGTGATGGCTAGTGCAATAAAAATATAAATATAACAGCAGCATATGTGTGCAATTTTGCATATGCAGAGTCTCAGTTTAGGTAAGGTGGGGGGGGGTGAGAGTCCAATGTCCCTAGACTTCTCCTGCCAGCCTGGTGTTCCTTCTGGCTGGGGCTGAGGGTGAGGAGGGGAGAGAGTTCAGCAGTCTCACGGGTGAGGAGGGGAGAGAGTTCAGCAGTCTGACGGCCTGGTGGATGAAGCTGTTCGTGAGTCTGGTGGTGCGGGAGCGGAGACTCCTGTACCTCTTTCTGGAGGGCAGGAGGCTGAACAGACTGTGTGCAGGGTGACTTGTATCGTTGACGATTGTGATGGCTTTGCGGGTGAGGCGGCTGGTGTAAAGGAGAGGTCATCACTGATGTGCACCCCCAGGAACTTGGTGCTGCTCACCCTCTCCACTGCAGCACCGTTGATGGTCAGTGGGGGGTGTTGGGTGTGGCCTCTCTGGAAGCTGACAACAATCTCTTTGGTCTTGCGGACGTTTAGCAGGAGGTTGTTGTCTTTGCACCATCTGGTCAGAAGCTTCACCTCTTTCCTGTAGTGGGTCTCGTCGCCGTTGGTGATGAGGCCCACCAGTGTCGTATCATCTGCAAACTTCACGAGGTGGTTGGAGCTGTGGGTTGATGTGCAGTCATGTGTCAGCAGGGTGAAGAGGAGGGGACTGAGCACACAGCCTTGTGGGGCCCCTGTGCTCAGGGTGATGCTGCTTGAGATGTTGTTGCCAACACGCACCGCTTGGGGCCTCTGGCTGAGGAAATCCAGCAGCCAGTTGCAGAGGGAGGTGCTGAGGCCCAGTTTGTCCAGTTTGCAAATTAGTTGTTGTGGTATTATGGTGTTGAACGCTGAGCTGAAGTCTATGAACAGCATTCTCACATATGAGTCTTTCTTGTCCAGGTGGGTGAGCGCTGGGTGGAGGGCAGAGCAAATTGCATCGTCTGTGGATCTGTGGATTTAGATGGGGGATTATATTCCGTAGAAGCACAGGCAAAGCACAGCTAAAAGGCACAAAGACACCACACAGCACCTACCAGTAACAACTCCACGCTTGTGTGTTGAAGGACGTCGGGGGATGGGGTGCTGTGTGGTGCGCTACATGCCGCTTGGTCAATCCCTTCGTGTTCATTTTCTTTGTCATTTGTACTCGATCTGAATGCACAGGTCACGAGAAGTAATTACAAAAACATTTTAGTGAATTGATTCACTTTTGCCACAGTGTGCTAGTTGGCAACACTAGATTACAGCGACTATGCTAAGCTGAGCTAAGGCAACACTAGATTACAGCGACTATGCTAAACTGAGCTAAAGCAACACTAGATTACAGCGACTATGCTAAGCTGAGCTAAGGCAACACTAGATTACAGCGACTATGCTAAGCTGAGCTAAGGCAACACTAGATTACAGCGACTATGCTAAACTGAGCTAAGGCAACACTAGATTACAGCGACTATGCTAAGCTGAGCTAAGGTCAGTGCTGCCAGATTCGGACAATGGCTGGGTCTGCTAGAAAACGCATCTGCACACTTATCCAACTCTAGGGACTGCGAGGACAGACTCAATTTCATCTGGGGGTGGCGTATTCTTTTAAATGTAAAAAAATATTCAGAACAGGTATTGCTTTTCAGTTGTTATTGATAGCGTACTATACCTATTCATAAATAAACAATACACTTCCTGAATGAGTGGTAGAGAAAAAAAGGCTGGAATATCCCCTTAATGTATCGAAATTCAGGTCCGGTATGTGGGTATTTTAATGGTTCAAGGCCCTTAAAACAGTCTTGAGACACCGCTTAATTCTTAGAAATTAAAACATTTTCACATCATCAGGTTGACATCATCTACGCTGGGGTGGGGCAGACCAATGTTTGCCTGACATTGACAGTCACATAGACACATATGATTGTGATTAATCTTATTACACCTGCAAAGGTCTGAGAATTGCCTGTGAATGAAAACAAGTTTTGGATGGCAAATAACTTCCTCCAACTCAACGAGGATAAAACTGAGGCCCCTCCATTATTTTCAGCCTGGGTAATGTCACCCCCTATGGCAAACCCTGTGCTAAAAATCTAGGTGTCATCTTTGACTCTGACTTCTGCTTTGATAAGCACATTTCTAAATTTCTGTTGTAGTTAAGAATAGCTTTTATTAGCTCAGAGTTATCTCCAAATTGAAACTTTTTCTTTCATTTCATGATCTGGAAAAAGTAATTCATGGCTTTATTACATCACTGATTGATTAGTCTACTGTAATTCAATCTACCTGGGACTCCCTCAATTCCTTATCTCTCACCTTCAGTTGGTCTACAATGCAGCAGCTAGAATGCTGAGTAACACCAACAAATGTGAGCATATTACACCCATTCTAGCCTCTCTCCACTGGTTGGCCATTCAAGAATCTACTTTAAGGGATTAAAATTGGGTTTTAAAGCCCTACAAGTCCTGGCTCGGATTTCTGATCTCCTCCACCTCTACTCAGGCCACAGGTTCCTTAGATCCTGTAGCAAGTGCCTACTGCATGTCCTACACACAAATATATAGGCATAAAGGCAACAGAGCCTTTGCTGTGGTTGCGAATCTTATGGAATCAGCTGCCTTTTACAATTAAAGAGGGCCCCTCCATTGGTATTTTTAAACAAAGGCTCAAAACTGAGTTTTACTCCCTTGTCTTTCCTCATCTTAATGATTGATGTTTACTTTTTGTTATAAGTATTAAAGTATTACTATTTGAATTTATTTTATGTAACCTTTTATGATATTATTGTTAGTATTATTTTATTTTTTACTTCTGTATTTATCCGTGTCTGTATCGTAGCTGCATATGTGGTAATTTGTGTCTGTTTTATTTTCAGAACACAGTGCCTTTAGAAGCGAATGTGGTGACGTGATGTTGGTAAGGTGATTTTCACAGGAAGTTTCTATGCCAACAGCTGATATTTTTCTGTGTAACGACACCACAGGGGTCAGAAACGAACGAGGAAAACAGCATTACCCAACTTGCTTTCTTCCGTGAACGCATGCTGTCCCTCCTACTTTTCCCTCCCCGCCCCTGTTCCCATTTCCCCCAACGAGGTAGTGGTGGAGGCATCTGAAAACACTGAATACTACACTACGAACATGGCCGACGCGGAGGGCTCCGGCCAAGAGGAGCCAGCCGTTAGCGAAGCTACCGCGGCAGAAACACCACTCTCAGCCCGGCCGCGATATGTCTCTTTTAGCGAGTCAATGCAGCCTGCAGTTGGTATGGTCAGTCAGCTGCTCGGCCAGCCAACGTCACTTAAATTCGACAAGAACATCAAACAGGCCTTCTATAATACCGGGGCAATGATTTTCGTGGCGAGCTGTTGCGGCGCAGCGGTCCTAGTTTACTTCATCTTGGAGGCGTTCCTACGACCTCTGCTTTGGGCTGTGCTGTGCGGGACGTTTCTGCACCCATTTAAGTACTCTCTTGCCCGTCTCTGCCGCTCTTGGCTCAATGGACTTCAGGAGACGGGAACCCCGGTGGTATTGGGGACGTTATTGGTTCCGGTGTGGTGTGTTAACTATGTTGTTGACATGCTGGGTACACTGGTGTTGGAACGGTTGAAAGTACTATTGCTGGTGTTTGCCGGAGCTCCTTTGCTGTACGTGCTGTACCTTTCTTGGAGTCTCATTGGCATGCAGGTGATTCTCGGGCACGTCTGGACTGTCATCTCTCTTGCGCTGGATTGCTTCAACACTGTGTGGGTAAGAGTGAAACATTAGCATGGCACAAACATAACAGAATGGGCGTGGTGCTATTGTCCCTAGCCTGTCACTTTTTAGCATCATTCCAGTTAATCAGGCAGAAGAGGGCGTGGTTTTGACTTACCCAGTCCAGCCAAACGCTTGAGGCCTGCTGTTCCCAAATGTTTAGGCTATATTTGTCTCACGAAGAACACCCCGGACCATCTGCCTTTTAAAGTGACTGTGTACTAACTATAGAGGGAATGTGTTCTTTTCTCTTCACTTGTTGTTTGGGGATGTAATGCTATCTTTAGGTGCTTGACACACTTAAATGACTAAAAGGTTAGAAACGGAGTAGCACCCAAGAGCTGACTGTGAAAGCGGACTTCTCTGTGACTCAATCAGGTGGGCACTTTAGTGATCGGCTATGTTTTGGCGGTGGTCTTCAAGTGGACCCCAGGGATGGAGGGCTACCTGCGCGCCATGTCTGTCCCTGTGTGGACTGTCCTCATATTTTACCTTGGTGAGATCCAAACCATCACACACAATTACACACATAAATAAAATGTGTACGGCAGAGCACTTAAAGGAGAAGTTTAGTGTGAATCAATCCATAGTCCTGTTCTTCAAGGTCTGTTCAAGAGAAAATTTGATGCAACACAGACAGAATAATAAACTGGCAGCTAACACTAACTGAATGGGGCATAGAGAAATGGAATGTAGAGTTTGTTTCCATGCCCCATTCAGTACATGTTGGCTAACAGTTCCCTATGCAGTCTGTGTTGCATCACATTTTTCGTTCCTCTCAGTAGACAGACCAACATGCATGGCATGCGTGCTTGACCTTTGACAAAAGGTCAAGTGGCACACATTTTGGTGAGCTATAAGACACAGCTGTGACTTTCTCAGTCACTCTGTCTTGTATTTCTCTCTCCCTGAAACATTCCCCCTCCCGCCTTCTCTCTATCTCAGTCTCTCTGGCAGGATCGTGGAGAGTTCCCATGTTTGTGGTAGCTGTAGCACTGCTCATCATTGGATCCCAGGAGAAGCAACCCACACCTGGAAGTAAGCAGCCAAGACAAACAGGTTTAAACAGCCTAGTTCAGGGGTCTGCAGCCTTTTTCAGTCCAAAGATCCCTGTAACTGTGAGAGATACTGACCATTATTTCTTATCACTCTTGGTAATCATTGCAAGATTAAAGGCCTAGCGAAATGAAAAAATGCCTCCTAAGTAAACTTCATATATCGATTCTAGGGACATTTTTGTGTTGACTGACGATATGATGCCACCTTTGGCACAGTAAACAGCGAGAAAACTGGCAAAGAACAGCGCTTAATGCGAACCACTTTTGAACTACTAACTTGCAGGCCTATGTTATTACATAGGCATACCACACATACAAAGTTGTTGTTTTACTATTTTACTTTTTGAAGTATAGTTTTTCCCCTTCATTTTCCAAAGAAAAAAATGCTTTAGGTGAAATAATTTTAGCCTGGTAAACCCGCCCCTCGTACTTTATTTCATTTTGTACAGAGGGTCTGGACCAGACACTGTCAGAAACGATTTGTTGGAGGTGTGGACTCTGCTGAAGTTTAAAACAAGTGCCTCTGCTTTTACCCAATCGCTAACGCCTGGTCGTCACGTATGCAATTAGCCTACCTACGCACTACAATTCAAATGTAGCACACAAGGTCAACGTCATGGCTAACGAACACACCCTCTGTTAGCTGATTGGATCTGTCTTGCTGGGGCCGACTACATGACCCTCAAGAGATTCCGGTCCAGACCCTCTGTACAAAATAAAATGAAGTACGAGGGGCGGGTTTACCAGGCTAAAATAATTTGGCAGCCCCCTGCAGTACCTCTGCAGACCCCCTTGGGGTCACGGACTCCCCGTTGTGACCATGGTCTAGTTGTATACTTTGTGTTCTAGACCCATGGTCTAGTTGTATATCTTGTGGTCTAGACCCATATTTCTAGTTGTATACCTTGTGTTCTAGACCCATGGTGTAGTTGTATACCTTGTGTTCTAGACCAATGGTCTAGTTGTATATCTTGTGGTCTAGACCCATGGTCTAGTTGTATACCTTGTGTTCTAGACCCAGGGTGTAGTTGTATACCTTGTGTTCTAGACCCATGGTCTAGTTGTATACCTTGTGTCTAGACCCATGGTCTAGTTGTATACCTTGTGTTTTAGACCCATGGTGTAGTTGTACACCTTGTGTTCTAGACCCATGGTGTAGTTGTATACCTTGTGTTCTAGACCCATGGTCTAGTTGTATACCTTGTGTCTAGACCCATGGTCTAGTTGTATACCTTGTGTTCTAGACCCATGGTGTAGTTGTACACCTTGTGTTCTAGACCCATGGTGTAGTTGTATACCTTGTGTTCTAGACCCATGGTCTGGTTGTATGCCTTGTGCAATGGAGTGGTTTACCTCTCTCTGACTGCCTCTCTCTATTCTTCTCCATTGTCAGCATTCTTTCTCCCTACCATCCTAATTTACTTCTTTCTGTCTGTCTGTCTGCCTGTCTGTCTGTCTGTCTGTCTGTCTGTCTGTCTGTCTGTCTGTCTCTCACTCACTCACTCCCTCTTTTTCTGTCTCTCTCTATCCCTCTCCCCTTCTCTTGTCTTCCAGATGAGTTGTCAGGGCAGGTGCTATCGTTTGCAGCCAGCACCATTTACATGGCCATATCCTGCAGCACCAGCTCTCAGCCTAAAGCAGAGCCACAGAGGAGTGGCCCTGCGCCGTCACAAGGTAGCTGCCCGTAGACACACACACACACACACACACATTTACATGACCATATCCTGCAGCACCAGCTCTCAGCCTAAAGCAGAGCCACAGAGGAGTGGCCCTGCGCCATCACAAGGTAGCTGCCTGTACACACACACACACACGCACACACACACACACATTTACATGGCCATATCCTGCAGCACCAGCTCTCAGCCTAAAGTAGAGCCACAGAGGAGTGGCACTGCACCATCCCAAGGTAGCTGTCAATAAACAACACACACACACACACACACACACACACACACACACACACACACACACACACACACACACACACACACACACACACACACACACACACACACACACACACCAGTACTCAGCCTACAGTGGAGCCACAGAGGAGTGGCACTGCACTGTCCCAAGGACACGCACACACATACACAAATTTAGATTTAAACATGCAATGCCTTGATTTCACATTACCAGGGCTAATAGTATTCAGGCCTGGCGGTGTTTGTCTGCAAGAAGAAAATATAGGTCTACACCGAGAATATTTACTAGGAAAAGCTTGTGAATGTTGGGATGTCATCACGTTTGAGTCACCCAGAGAGATCTAATAAGAGGAACCCAGCTTTTGCTCTCAACCAAAGAAACATTAAGCTAACATCATGCTAGCGTTCCACTTCAGTATGGGTGTTAGTTAGGCTTATCAAATCTTTTTCAAAAAAGTAGCTCGCTACACCGGGCGTAGTAGAAGTTCAGGCTCAGGATTTTTTTTGTACTATCAGCCCTGCATTACACTTAGCAGACACTTTTATCCCAGGTGACCTACAGTAGAGGTAATGGTGGGCACAAATCCAGCTACACATATGCAGAGGAGAGCAGGGCAAGCACGAGTGTAATAAAGTGAAGGTTACAGGGCAAGCGGGAGCATGACACAGTACAGGGCAGTGCTGGGAAGTGGAGTTTAGTGTTGTTAGGATGTGAGTTTAGTGCTCACGGAAAAGAGCGGTCATGCCGTGCTTCTATAGGTGCTTCCACACTGCCCCAACAAACACCAACTAACACCAACCAACTCCAACAAACACCAACAGTTAGGGCAGTGTGGACCACCAGTCTGTGTTAGTTTGTTCTTGTTGGATGGAGTTGGAAGAGTTCAACATGTTCGGTCCGGTCTGGTGGAGTTGTACAATGTCTGACCAATGTAGACCAAAAATTACTTTGGCCACATTCAGTACACTTTCAACTTTGCCCATGTTAAAAAAAATGTTGAAGATCAAAAACAAATAGTGACAAAAGTTAGTCTTGTCAGTTTTTAGTCTGGGCAGTGTGGACTGGCAGTTGGTTTTCTGAACATTCTAAAGACTGCCAGCTGCTAGGTGCCAACAACTGCCAACTTTAGAATGTTGGAGTTGGTTGGCGTTTGTTGGGGCAGTGTGGAAGCACCTTTAAAGGTAGAGAGGCAGGACCCTACTCTCGTAGCAACCGGTTGCTTGTTCCACCATTGAGGGATAACAGTGAGGAACAGTTTCAGTTTTTGTTTTGCAAGAAGAATGAAAGCCTAAAACCTGGCTATTAGGAGATTTTCCACTTCCTCTGAGTCAGGGGTTTTCAAAGTGGGGGCCGCGGCCCCCTGGGGGGCCGTGAGGGGGCGCTAAGGGGGCCGCGGCAAGTTGGAGGGAAAAGTAGCAAACCGAAATAAATACTTGAATAAATAAAACCAAAAAATATTCCCATTTGTTAAAAGCTGCATTATAATAATCTACCGGATATCTTAACATTACTACTATTACCGTTATTATTTTTATTATCCATCATCTTTCTAATTGGCTAGTATAGAACACATCCGGGTGATCACGTAAACAAACTGGACCTTACTTACTGGTAGCCTTACTGGTAACCAGGGCCGGTTCTGGAGGGGTAGCAACGGTAGCAATTGCACGGTGCTTACACACTTTTCATCTCAGGGGGGCCTTACCTGGAATCTACTGGTCTATGGGGGGCCTTGTCATGGTAAAGTTTGGGAACCCCTGCTCTGAGTTACCTTACTGGGGTTTCACTGCATGCCCTACTCTACCCAGTATGCCTATGCAAATAAATATCCTTGTGTCCTTAGTCGCCAAATCACGCACTTGGAAAATTCCCCTGGTCTGTCAGATATGGTCAGTTCACATCGCGTTTAGCAGTAAATTAGGTACAGTGACCATTCCCCTGGAGCCGGTACGCCCGTGTCGGCTCGGCTTTGGCACGGCAATGTAAACCCCGCTAGTGTGGGGTTAGATGGCCTGCTCAAGGGCACTTCAGCAGGGGGTGGGGGTGCAGGAGAGCGCTGGTTATTCAGTCCGCTGGTTATTCAGTCCTACTGAAAACTGTAAGGGAATCAAACCTGCGACCCTCTGATCTCAAGACCGACACCCTAACTGTTAGGACACAGCTTCCCTACAAATACTGTTTTATGTTTTTATTCTATGAATGACTAAGATACTCTAAATGTTGTTTTTTAAGGTAGGTTATGTTATATTGCATTGCATTTAGCACACTCTTATCTGGTGGGACTTACAGTTAATTAGGTACAGGGACAGTCCCACAGCTACCCTCCATTTAAGCATTAGGGCTGCACAATATATCGGAAATATTGTGATATCGCAATATACAATATTCTGATATACATATCGCAAAACTGCAATAAATGGGACATAACTGTAAGATGTTTCACGCTCCACATATGAAGATATTTGGGAAATCAAATGGAGTCCTACTGCCCTTGATATCCACCCCCATAGGCTGCGCACTGGCTACGGCCTAGTGGTGAACATTAAGCTGAAAGATGTTAAAACTATATTTAAATATTTAAATGTTTAAACTATATTTAAAAATGCAAATGTTGATTTATCGCAAAACATAGCGTCATTGCAACATTCAGCGATGTTATCGCATATTGCACATTTTCCCAATATCGTGCAGCACTATTAAGCATCCGCCCTGCACAGTGTGCATTGAGCTGACCTTGTAAGATGGCCTGAGCTGACCTTGTAAGATGGCCTGAGCTGACCTTGTAAGATGGCCTGAGCTGACCTTGTAAGATGGCCTGAGCTGACCTTGTAAGATGGCCTGAGCTGACCTTGTAAGATGGCCTGAGCTGACCCTTGTAAGATGGCCTCCTCCATTGCTCCACCTGCAGACTCAGTGGATGGGGCTGGACCGGGCGGAGGGCGAGGGCGAGGGTGTGGGCCTCCTCGTCCACAGCTGGGTACCATGCATCAGAAGAAGAGGGCCAGTGACATCTACTTTGTGCTGCTGGGATGGGCCTTCATCCTGGTGCAGGTCTTCCTCAACCTGTGGATCATTCAGCTGCTCCCCATACCTGTAGCTGGTACGGTGTCTGTCTGTCTGCCTCTCTCTCTCCTCTCTCAGTTTGGACAATCCTTTATTTAGATTAGATTCAACTTTATTGTCATTACACATATATAAATACAGGTAACGAAATGTGATTTAGCATCTAATCAGAAGTGCAAGGAGCAGCAAATGTGATTTATACAGTAAATACACTATAGACAGTATGGTAGTAGTGAATTATGTACAACTAATAGGGCTTTATGCTTTGCTGCCCCCAAATGCCCCCTTAGAAGGCAGCATTTCTCTGTTTCAGGCACAGCATAGTGTGACATTAGCATAAGGTCCTGAGTCAGCAGGACAGGGTACAGTGCGAGATAAGGCTATTGGATTGGTCCCTCAGGGCCAGACTCCCGGCCCCTCCCACCTGTTCCATACAGTCAGGGGCCAATAAGACTGCGGTGGAAGGGGTCAAAGGTTGCCCACTGGGGATCTATATGTAGACATCCTATCTCTCACTCTCGCTCTATCTATCTCTCCCCTTCTCTCTCTCTCTCCCTCTTTCTCTACAGTATATCTCTCTCTCTTGCTCTAATTATCTCTTCCCTTCTCTCTCTCCCTCTCTCTCTCTCGCTCTATCTCTCCCCTTCTCTCTCTCTCTCCCTCTCTCTCTCGCTCTATCTCTACCCTTCTTTCTCTCTCTTTCTCTCTCTCTCTATCTCCCGCTCTATCTATCTCTCTCTTTCGCTCTTGCTCTCTCTCACTCTGTCTCTCTCTCTCTCTCCCTCTCTCTATCTCTCTCTCTCCCCCTCTCTCTTATTCTCTCTCTCTCACACACCCTCAGTCTGTGCTTGTGTGATGAAAATGTGTAAAAAAATCTAAAGCCTCTAAAGTACAGAGTGATTTTGTCTGTATATACGCGTGTAAATGAGGGAAGTTTGAATAGTTTCGGGAAAACCCCAGTGCAAAACCTGTGGCCAGTACTGTTCATGTGCTTTGCTGTGGTGTGGTTTGGTGTCTGAACGCTTAGGTGTTTGTGTAGATGTGTTTTATGGTTTTGTTCAACGTGTGTGTGTGTGTGTGTGTGTGTGTGTGTGTGTGTGTGTGTTTTAGTATGGCTTCTGAAAAAAGCCATAGTGCACTTTGGCCTGAAGGGTTTTGCAAAGCGAGCCCTGCGGTCCTGGTGGGTGAGAATTCAGCAGTTCGTTGGAGAGAGACAGGAAGTGCTTCTGCCCGGACCAATCAGAGGTCTTTCTCAGTTCCTGCTCCGCGTTGATACCAAGGTAACACCCCCTTGTGGCCCCCTGGCCACTTTTAGCTTGTGTTCCTAACACTAAGCCCACATCATCACTTTTGAACCCCTTATCACCTCACCATACACTCCTGTCCCCTACATAGTACATGCGGTACGGGTGAGTGGTGTGCATGTGTCTGTGTAAGTGTGAGTGGCTGCATAGAGAACTGTAAGTGTGAATGTGTGAATGTCAGTGGGCTTCCTGTGGCCTCCTCTGGCTTAAAGCAGCTGACACTGCATCCCCCAACTCTTCTGGGAAATTCATGTTCAACCACAAGGCGCTTCTTAAAAAAACAAAATAATAAGAAAGTAAGGATAAGTTTCTGTGTGTGTGTGTGTGTTTGTGTGTTTGTGTGTGAGTGTGTTTGTGTGTGTGTGTGTGTGTGTGTGTTTCTGTGTGTGTGTGTTTGTGTGTGTGTTTGTGTGTGTGTGTTTGTGTGAGTGAATGTCTCGCATACAGTGGTGAAGCCTTGTTCATGTGCCCTCCCCCCTCCCTTCTCACTGCCCCAAGTCACACAGTGGCACCCCTACACAAAGTCTGTAACATGACACAGGACATCTTCTCTGTCGTATTCACAGTCCTAGCAAAAGACTTCACCCCTATAGCAAAGACCACCCCCCCCCCCCACACACACACACCTCTTCCTGTCCAATCACAGCCCTTTCCCTCCTCACACTCCTGTGCCACACCCCCCCACACACCTGACTGAAACTGACCCCGCCCCCACACCTGACTGAAACTGACCCCGCCCCTCTGCCTGGAAACCATGTGATGTGCTGCACAGACTCAGACTGCACTCGTTTGTTTTCTCTGCTCTTCTCTTCTCCTCTCTTCTAATCGCTCGTTTGTCTCTCTTGTTTGTCTCCCCAAAGCTCTGGCATTGGCTTAACCAGCAGGTAAAGACCCCCAGCAACACTAGTCGGGAACAGATAGCTATCAGCAAAAAAAAAAGAAAGAACAAAAAAAAAGGACGCTCGAAAGAGTGGCGGTGTGTGCACACGCATTAGAGGCTTGGAGTGGCGCTGTCGTACTCATCCTCGTCACCCCTCCATCCTCGTCACCCCTCCATCCTCGTCACCCTCCATCCCTGCTCTACTGAATCTTGCGGCTTTGCTGCTAGTGCTGACCTTGAGTGCTTGCTGCACTGGGGCTGTGGAAAGGGCGCATGCATGAGCCTGTGTTGAACACACACACTTACGCACACATACACACACACACTGAAAGACTCATTGCAACTCTTAACACATCTGTACACCGCTCATGGCACTGCACAAAAAACTAAAAACCTGCTTTGCAAATATTCAAATACATTCACAAGCAGACTGTGTCACTCACATAGTCAAACAGAGAGTAAAGCGATCCCCATTGTGTTTACACAGCACACAAGTGCACACGATGAAATGACATCTCTGCATTTAAGCCATCACTCACGTGAGCAAGGGGCGGCCATGACATCGGCGCCTGGGAATGGAACCATGCTTAGGGTATCTCAGTGACACCTCTGGCGGCCATGACATCGGCGCCTGGGAATGGAACCATGCTTAGGGTATCTCAGTGGCACCTCTGGCGGTTGGTGGATCACGGTCACAGGTCCGTTGCCTTAGCCGCCAGGCCACCACCGCCGGGCCACGCCTTACCTTACACTACAGTTTGGCTCAAGACCCTTCCACAGCTCCACTGTGTGTTGTTGTGTTGTGTGTGTGTGTGTGTGTGTGTGGCGTGTGTGTGTAGCTCTGCTACTCTGCTTTGTCACACTCTCAGCCAGTTGGCCTGCAGGTACTATGGTAAATGGTAAACATGCATGGTGGCCCTTATTTTCAATGGGCCAGTTGGATCACCTCTGTGGACACTGCATCCAGAAAGGACTATCTTGGTAAGGGTTACCAGTATAGAAGTAGAATACCTAGAACACAGGCTGTAATAACTAATATAACCCATCCTACTGATAATGGCAGGATATTGAACATCTGTGAAACTTTACTCCATTACACTTAGCTGATGCTCTTATCCAAGGCGACTTACAGTTATTTGGGTACAGGGTTTCAGTTACAGTCCCTGGAGCAATGTGGGATTACATGCCTCGCTCAAGGGCACTTCAGCCATGGATGAGGAAGCACTAGTTGTTTACTTCCTCACCCCCATTCTTCCTACTGGAACGGGATTTGAACCCCTGACCCTCCGATCCTAAGACCAACTCTCCAACCACTAGGCCACAGCTGCTCACGCTAGCAAAAGACATGTTCAAACCATAAAGTACTCTCTAGTGAGATGGTCTGTTCTAGGTATTCTATTTCTGTCATTACTGGACATATGGGTTTCTCCCTTTGTTTACAAGGCAGCTGGCAGTTAACAGACATACAATCCTTGTACAGTACTGGTCACACCCTGTAATACACCAACTAACTGCATTAAAAGGCCTCCGGGATCAGTGGAACCTCACAGCCTCCTTGGTTTGAGGGCATAAAACTTAAAGGAGAAGTTTGAAGTAAATCAATTCATAGCCCTGCACTGTGCTGTTGGCAGGAAACGAACGAGAAAATTTGAAGCAACCTAGAACGAATAATGAACTGGTAGCTAACACTAGTCATTATTCGGTCTACGAAGCGTCAAATCTTCTTGTTCTTTTACCTACCAACAGCACTTGGTGACCTCATACAACAGGGCTGTGGACTGATTCACACTAAACTTTACACCTTTGAAGAGCTGAATTGCGCTTGTGAAAAGAGGGCAAGGGGATGTTCTTGCTAGTGTTACTGCCAGTGCTGGTGTTTTCTCCTGGTGACAGTGACAAGCAGGAACTTCATACAGGGATGAGGGAAAGTGCTACTAACAGCCTTTGATTGCCCCCAGCTGTTGTCCCATTCCTATAAAAGCACAACTGGGAAATACCAACTTAACCAAGACCCTTGAATGACTAAACCGGCATGTGTGTGTGTGTGTGTGTTTGTGTGTGTGTGTGTGTGTGTGTGTGTGTGTGTGTGTGTGTGTGTGTGTGTGTGTGTGTGTGTGTGTGTGTGTGTGTGTGTGCGTATGCAGTGAGCTGATAAGACAAATGCAACCTCATGGTTTTCAGGACCCCTGGGTCACAGAGCTGGACTTAAAGACCCGAGAGGTCTCAGATTTCACACAGGCGCCCACGCATACACACACACACACATGTACATGCGCACTCAGGACTGTTTTTAAAGTGCGTCTCTTTTCTCTTTCCCTCCTTTTCATGTCCCCTCTCACTCTATACCTGTCTGTTCTTTTTTTTATACTTTCTGTCATTCTTTCTGTCGTTCTGTCTGTCTTTCTTTCTTTGTTTCTGTCGTTCTGTCTGTCTTTCTTTCTTTCTTTCTTTCTTTCTTTCTTTCTTTCTTTCTGTCATTCTTTCTGTCGTTCTGTCTGTCTTTCTTTCTTTCTTTCTGTCGTTCTGTCTGTCTTTCTTTCTTTCTTTCTTTTTTTCTTTCTGTCGTTCTGTCTTTCTTTCTTTCTTTCTTTCTTTGCTGTCCCTTCGGCTGTGTCTCTGCAGATGATCGTGTGGCTGGAGCGTTCCCTGGATAAGCTCATCAGCATCTTCATCATCTTCCTGCTTGTGACTGGGACTCTGCTGATGGCCCTGCTGCTCACAGCCATGGTAATGTGTCCCTGCAGGCTTGCTGTAGCACAGTAATTTAAAATGGCCACAGTGTGGCGCAATGACACCACCCTTATTATGTGACCTTTGACCTCTAGGTGCACCATGAGAGTGTACACATCATCGAAGTCACGAGCAACCTGATCAATGACACCGTCTCCAACCATCCGGAGTGGGCAAAGTAAGACATCCAAGCACCTATACCACTACTGTACTTGTCCATTACTGAAAACTACCTTAGTTAAGAACAGCTGATAGTGTAAAACACAGACTTTTATTTTCAAAAATGTAATGACTGTGTTCTCATTTTTAACTGTACTGTGTGTGTGTGTGTGTGTGTGTGTGTGTGTATGTGTATGTATGTACGTGTGTGTGTGTGTGTGTGTGTGTACGTGTGTGTTTGTGTGTGTGTGTGTGTCTGCATACCTGCAGCTGGCTTCCAGAAGCACGTGTTGTCCAAAATGCGTTAAACTCCGCTGCGACTAACGTCTACCAACATGGTCGAGAATGGATAACTCAAAAGGTGTGTGGCACAGCTTGTAATGTGTACAGGCACACTCATTTGTAATATGTACAGGCATACTAATGTGTAATATGTACAGGCATACTAATGTGTAATATGTACAGGCATACTAATGTGTAATATGTACAGGCATACTAATGTGTAATATGTACAGGCATACTAGTGTGTAATATGTATAGGCATACTAATGTGTAATATGTACAGGCATACTAGTGTGTAATATGTACAGGCATACTAGTGTGTAATATGTACAGGCATACTAATGTGTAATATGTACAGGCATACTAGTGTGTAATATGTATAGGCATACTAATGTGTAATATGTACAGGCATACTAGTGTGTAATATGTGTAATATGTACAGGCATACTAATGTGTAATATGTACAGGCATACTAGTGTGTAATATGTACAGGCATACTAATGTGTAATATGTACAGGCATACTAGTGTGTAATATGTACAGGCATACTAGTGTGTAATATGTGTAATATGTACAGGCATACTAGTGTGTAATATGTGTAATATGTGTAATATGTACAGGCATACTAGTGTGTAATATGTACAGGCATACTAGTGTGTAATATGTACAGGCATACTAGTGTGTAATATGTGTAATATGTATAGGCACGCTCGCACTAGTTCTGGGGTCTCATTTATAAAATGTAGCGTAGAAATCATCTTTCATTTAATCGTAGAACATTTCTGAGAATATTGTAAGTGTGATTCTCACTCTCATCTTCACTGTCCCCTTTTCTCCTCCTCTTGCTACAACACTGCCTTAGAGTTCTGTTCAAGTCAGTGTGACTCCCGTTATCTCTTTTACCGTATTTAAGGCTGATTGCTGAGTTTTGCATTTTAGCCCTGAGTGCCTTGGCACCTTGATGATTGAGTTTAAAAAGCAACTCATGGATGTAGTATGTAGTGTGTAGTATGTAGTGTGTAGTATGTAGTGTGTTTTAACGCAGTGTTTTCAAAATTAATCTGAAGTAAGAAAATGTGCTTAGGGTGTTGCAAATCACTGTATGAAGTGTGAAGCTAAAAAATGTGCTTGACGTTGTGTAAATCTGAGCCATCGTTTTGTTATTTGAGTGTTTTTTTTTTTAGATTTAAGTATTTATTTCACTGTGTAGGCAATCATAACAAACTGTAACATAATTGCATATTGACACATCCTGCAGCATGTTATGCCCAACGAATAGTTCCTCCAAGAACGCCAAGACAGTCCTGCTGAATGTGTTTACATTCTCCCTTTCCATAGTGAGTTTGTTTGTTTGTTTTGTTTACGCTTACTCATGTACTCATATGTAGTCATCTGTGTTTGTGTCTGAGCAGCTGCACAAAATGTTAGGTGACAAGGTCAACCACACAGCCGTCATAGAGAAGCAGGTCCTGGAACTTTGGGACAGACTGTACCACTCTTGGTTTGTCAAGGTAACGTTTTCTGTTTCCCCACACCCAAACACACACACCCACACACACACACACACACACAGACATTCAGTTATTGAGTGGCTTTGTTGTACAGAACCTCACACACAAACATACCGACACACACACACACACACATTGACTTATTGAGTGACTTTGTCATGCAGAACGTCATACACACACATACTCACAAACACAACAGACACACACACACACATTCACTTATTGAGTGGCTTTGTCGTGCAGAACGTCACACACACATACTCACAAACACACACAGACACACACACACTCACTTATTGAGTGGCTTTGTCGTGCAAAACGTCACACACACACATACTCACAAACACACACACACACACACACACACATTCACTTATTGAGTGGCTTTGTCGTGCAGAACGTCACACACACTGGGCGTATGCGGGGACATAAGTGGCATATGCAGAGACAGAATGGCTGGCTGGGAGACATTTTGGACTGGCAGGACATAGCCTCCTTCCTGCAGGAGAACATCGAGACCCTTCTGTCGGTGAGTGAGGGACTGTGTGTATGGAGAGAGAGAGAGAGAGACCTTGTGTGTGTGAGTGAGGGAGTGTGTGTATGGAGAGAGAGAGAGAGAGAGACCTTGTGTGTGTGAGTGAGGGAGTGTGTGTATGGAGAGAGAGAGAGAGAGAGTGAGAGAGACCTTGTGTGTGTGAGTGAGGGAGTGTGTGTATGGAGAGAGAGAGACCTTTTGTGTGTGAGTGAGGGAGTGTGTGTATGGAGAGAGAGAGAGAGAGACCTTGTGTGTGTGAGTGAGGGAGTGTGTGTATGGAGAGAGAGAGACCTTGTGTGCGTGAGTGAGGGAGTGTGTGTATGGCCAGGTAAGAGAGAGAGAGTGACCTTGTGTGTGTGAGTGAGGGAGTGTGTGTATGGAGAGAGAGAGACCTTTTGTGTGTGAGTGAGGGAGTGTGTGTATGGAGAGAGAGAGAGAGAGACCTTGTGTGCGTGAGTGAGGGAGTGTGTGTATGGCCAGGTAAGAGAGAGAGAGTGACCTTGTGTGCGTGAGTGAGGGAGTGTGTGTATGGAGAGAGAGAGAGAGAGACCTTGTGTGTGTGAGTGAGGGAGTGTGTGTATGGAGAGAGAGAGAGAGACCTTGTGTGTGTGAGTGAGGGAGTGTGTGTATGGAGAGAGAGAGAGGGAGAGAGAGAGAGAGACCGTGTGTGTGTGAGTGAGGGAGTGTGTGTATGGAGAGAGAGAGAGGGAGAGAGAGAGAGAGACCGTGTGTGTGTGAGTGAGGGAGTGTGTGTATGGCCAGGTGAGAGAGGGAGAGAGACCTTGTGTGTGTGTGTGTGTGTGGTATATTCATATTTATTATATGGCTCACTGCAATGCTGACGAATGTCCCGTTGGCATGGGCCACCCCAACGTTCGGAGGTAAGAGTTTGTGTGTGTGTGAACATGTTTTAGAATGATGCTGAATGATGTGTGTGTGTGTGTGTGTGTGTGTGTGTGTGTGTGTGTGTGTGTGTGTGTGTGTGTGTGTGTGTGTGTGTGTGTGTGTGTGTGCGTGCGTGTGTGGACATGTTTTAGAATGATGCTATGAGAGTCTGCGTGTGTGTGCAGACATGTTTTAGAATTATGCTATGAGAGTCTGTGTGTGTGTGTGTGAACATGATTTAGAATGATGCTATGAGAGTCTGTGTGTGTGTGTGGACATGTTTTAGAATGATGCTATGAGAGTCTGTGTGTGTGAACATGTTGGCGAATGAGTGCTATGAGAGTCTGTGTGTGTGTGTGTGTGTGCGCGTGTGTGGACATGTTGTAGAATGAGTGCTATGAGAGTCTGTGTGTGTGTGTGTGAACATGTTTTAGAATGATGCTATGAGAGTCTGTGTGTGTGTGCGGACATGTTTTAGAATGATGCTATGAGAGTCTGTGTGTGTGTGTGAACATGTTTTAGAATGATGCTATGAGAGTCTGTGTGTCTGTGTGTGTGTGTGCGGACATGTTGTAGAATGATGCTATGAGAGTCTGTGTGTGTGTGCGGACATGTTGTAGATTGAGTACTCTAAGAGTCTGTGTGTGTGTGCGGACATGTTGTAGAATGATGCTATGAGAGTCTGTGTGTGTGTGTGTGTGTGCGGACATGTTGTAGAATGATGCTATGAGAGTCTGTGTGTGTGTGCGGACATGTTGTAGAATGAGTGCTCCTAGTGTGACTCTGTGACTCTGAAGACTGGTGTGGTCCTGATGTGCTGCTGTTTGTGTCTCAGATTCTGGAGTCGTTGTGGATTGTGATGAGCCGGAACGTAGGACTCCTCATCTCCACGACAACCACTCTATTAACCGTGCTCTTCCACAGCGGCACAGCGCTGCTCAACTTTGTCCTGTCTTTGGTAACTCTCCCACCCACATTACATGCGTCACTGGTAATACACTGATAGGGTAATTAAGTAGCATAATTATAGATGTGTGTAAAACAGCTATTAAGGTCCGTTTATACCAAGAACTAGAACGATAACGACAACTGTAACTACAACGATACGGGCGTCCACACTGAAGAACGACATTTTAACGACAACATTCTAGTCGTCGTTTAAAAATCTATAGAACATGATGTCCTGTGAATTCTGTGAATTGTAACTGGCTGACAGTGCTTTTATAGTTCATAAAATCGCTCTGAAACTGATCCCAACGGTATCGTTTAGCCTGTCATTGTCTTCTTTAATAAGAAGTGGGTTGCCATGAATGGGAAAGGAGACATGGGGGATCCAGGTTCATTCCAGGTCACTTCCCAACCCTACCCCATCTCTGTCTCTCCCATTCTTATCAACGTGAGACACACAATGCACAAAATATATTACATAAAATGAATAATTGAAAACAATGGGAAAGGCATCTCTTTCCATTAAGATATGTGATGCTAACTGACGTTTACCTCACAAACAATGACCCATTTCTATAGCATCCATTTGTTTCTCCCAAGACTCCTATGTGTGTCTTGTGACCTGTGTGTGAAAATTCATTTCAGCTCTTGTGTTATATATGTAACCTGTTGTCAATGTACTTTCATATTGCATCAGTAACCGAGATTGGTTTCAAACCAAAATCACCACAGAAACCAATGAAAGAGGATGCCATTTACGGATTCCTTGTGATGTTTTATTTTTTATTAAATCACCCCTTGTCTTTCAGTAATCAAAATTACAGCTCCAATATAGCAGAGTAAAAATCACATATTTTAAAGTTTAGCTAAGGGACATAATCTGTGATGCTCAGGCAGACACTGACAGTTGCTTGTAGTTGTAGTGGGCCAAACAATGTGTTATCCATCTGTCCCTCTCATTCACTGTCTCTCTTTCTCTCTGTCTGTCTGTCTGTCCGCCTGTCTCTCCCTCTCTATCTATCCATCTCTCTCTCCCTCTCTCTCTCTCTCTCTCTATCTCTCTCTTTCTCTCTCTATCTATCTATCTCTCTCTCTCTCTCTCTCTCTCTCTCTCTCTCTCTCTCTCTCTCTCGTGTGTGTGTTTAACTTGTTGCCATGCAGGTGATTTTCCTGACCACGCTCTTCTACCTGCTGAGCTCCAGTGGGGAGTACTATAAGCCGGTCAAGTGGGTCATCAGCCTCACCCCCCTGTCCCAGCCCGGGCCCTCTTCCAATATCATCGGCCAGTCCGTGGAGGAGGCCATTAGGTGTGTATGCAAATAGATGGACACACACACACACACACACACACACACACACACACACACACACACACACCACAGCGCTACTGTCCATATGCTGCAGACATGTTTGCGTGTTCCTCAGCCGCATACGCTCCCTCAGGTGCACATTCAGTAGGTGTTGCAGTGTCTAGTTGTAGCCACAAGAGGGAGCCCTTGAGCTTCGTAGCACAGCATCCCCTTCAGTCTTCTGTGCGTCTCCAGCATGTACTCCCATTGGCCGCCTGTCTCCAG
>CM050218.1:3797500-3802500 GCA_027475355.1 Coilia nasus
GTGTGTACCCCACACACCCCACCCTCCTCTCTCTGTCTGCCAGTTCAGGTGTGTACCCCACCCCACCCACCCCCTCTCCCTCTGTGCCAGTTCAGGTGTGTACCCCACCCACCCCACCCACCCCCCTCTCCCTCTGTGCCAGTTCAGGTGTGTACCCCCCACCCCCCCCCCACCCCCTCTGTCTATGTGCCAGTTCAGGTGTGTACCCCACCCACCCCCCCTCTCTCTGTGCCCGTTCAGGTGTGTACCCCACACACCCCCACCCACCCCCCCCCCCTCTCTCTGTGCCAGTTCAGGTGTGTACCCCACCCCACCCCACCCCCACCCCCCTCTCTCTGTGCAAGTTCAGGTGTGTACCCCCACCCCCCCCCCACCCCCCTCTCCCTGTCTGCCAGTTCAAGTGTGTACCCCACCCACCCCCCACCCCCCACCCCCCTCTCTCTGTGTGCCCGTTCAGGTGTGTACCCCACCCACCCCCACCCCCCTCTCCCTGTCTGCCAGTTCAAGTGTGTACCCCACCCACCCCCACCCCCCTCTCTCTGTGCCAGTTCAGGTGTGTACCCCCCCCCCTCTCTCTCTGTGCCAGTTCAGGTGTGTACCCCACCCACCCCACCCCCCTCTCCCTGTCTGCCAGTTCAAGTGTGTACCCCACCCACCCCCCACCCCCCTCTCTCTGTGTGCCCGTTCAGGTGTGTACCCCACCCACCCCACCCCACCCTCCTGTGTGCCCGTTGAGGTGTGTAGTCAGGGAAAGCAGACACACCAATTGTGGCCCTGTTTTTGTTTGTTTGTCTGTCTGACAGACTCTGTTTACTCATGCAGAGAGCAGCCATCTGCCTGGTGAATCACCGCTCTCTGCTCTGCCACCGTCTTCCCTGTGTCTCCTCTCCTCAGTGGCTTGTCCTCTTTTTCTCTCGCTCTCTCCCTCCTTCTCCTCTCTCTCTATATATCTCTCTTCCTCTTCTCTCTCTCTCCTCCATCTCTCTCTCTCTCTCTCTTTTCTCCCTCTCTCTCTATCTCTCTCTCTTTTCTCTCTCCCTCTCTCTCTCTGTCTTTCTCTCTCTCTCCTCCCTCACCTTCTCTCTTTCTCTCTTTTCTCCCTCTCTCTCTATCTCTCTCTCTTTTCTCTCTCCCTCTCTCTCTGTCTTTCTCTCTCTCTCCTCCCTCTCTATCCCGCTGTTCTTTCACATGGGGACAGCTGTTGCCCAAAGATTAGATAAGCAGTGCTGAGACGTTAGGAGTGTGGGTGAGGAGAGAGTCAACGAGCTGCACTTGCCCCCTTGAGGAAGTGCCCTTGAGAAAGGCATCTAACCCTCCACGGCTCCCTCTGCCTAGTGTGTGTGTGTGTGTGTGTGTGTGTGTGTGTGTGTGTGTGTGTGTGTGTGTGTGGTGTGTATGCTTGAGCAAGGCATCTAACCCTCCACTGCTCCTTGTGCCTAGTGTGTGTGTGTGTGTGTGTGTGTGTGTGTGTGTGTGTGTGTGTGTGTGTGTGTGTGTGTGTGGTGTGTATGCTTGAGTAAGGCATCTAACCCTCCACGGCTCCCTCTGCCTAGTGTGTGTGTGTGTGTGTGTGTGTGTGTGTGTGTGGTGTGTATGCTTGAGCAAGGCATCTAACCCTCCACTGCTCCTTGTGCCTAGTGTGTGTGTGTGTGTGTGTGTGTGTGTGTATGCTTGACCAAGACATCTAACCCTCCACTGCTCCCTGAGTGCTACATAATGCTCCCTGTGCCTGGTGTGTGTGTGTGTGTGTGTGTGTGTGCATGTGTGTGTGTGCGTGTGTGTGTGTGTGCGTATGTGTGTGTGTGCGTATGTGTGTGTGTGTGTGTGTGTGTGTGTGTGTGTGTGAGCATGTGTGTGTGTATGCTTGAGCAAGGCATCTAACCCTCCACTGCTCCTTGTGCCTAGTGTGTGTGTGTGTGTGTGTGTGTGTGTGTGGTGTGTATGCTTGAGTAAGGCATCTAACCCTCCACGGCTCCCTCTGCCTAGTGTGTGTGTGTGTGTGTGTGTGTGTGTGTGTGTGTGTGTGGTGTGTATGCTTGAGCAAGGCATCTAACCCTCCACTGCTCCTTGTGCCTAGTGTGTGTGTGTGTGTGTGTGTGTGTGTGTGTATGCTTGACCAAGACATCTAACCCTCCACTGCTCCCTGAGTGCTACATAATGCTCCCTGTGCCTGGTGTGTGTGTGTGTGTGTGTGTGTGTGTGTGTGTGTGCATGTGTGTGTGTGCGTGCGTGTGTGTGTGCGTATGTGTGTGTGTGCGTATGTGTGTGTGTGCGTATGTGTGTGTGTGTGTGTGTGTGTGTGAGCATGTGTGTGTGTATGCTTGAGCAAGGCATCTAACCCTCCACTGCTCCTTGTGCCTAGTGTGTGTGTGTGTGTGTGTGTGTGTGTGTGTGTGTGTGTGTGTGTGTGTGTGTGTGTGGTGTGTATGCTTGAGCAAGGCATCTAACCCTCCACTGCTCCTTGTGCCTAGTGTGTGTGTGTGTGTGTGTATGTGTGTGTGTGTGTGTGTGTGAGCATGTGTGTGTGTATGCTTGCGTAAGACATCTAAAGCTAGGTGTATACTCGCCGCATGCAGAAGTGCGTGCGCAAACGTGACGTCACAGCGCCGCACGCCCATACATACTTCATTCGACACACACGGCAATCTTCTCCTCGTCAGAGGTGTCAAATGCCTCAGTAGTTCGGGAGCCTTGCGTGTCAGAGGAGTGAAACATGACTGAATTGCAGGTTTACATCATGATTTGGGAATTAAACTGGATAAATCCGAAAAGGTTTGAGTCAGTGTGTATATTTACAGTGTTTTCAGCTTTATACGACCTTATGAATGATGATAGGATAAGGCAAAAAGTTAGCTTAATAAACGAACTGCAGGTTTGCACCTAAATTGGTTTGTGGATAAAACTGAACAAAATCCTAAAAGTTTTTAGTCAGTGTTTGTATTTCTTGTGAGTTTCCAGTAATATTAGCTAATTTGTAGCAATGGAAAATACATGTTTAGGCTGGGAGTTACTAGGCTAAAGTTAGCTGAAACCAGACTAGCCATTGCCTATGGTTTTCAATGGGGCTGCCGCGCGCAAGTTACAAAAAATCGGAGGTGCGCGCACGGCAAACCTGCGCTTGAGAACGCCGTGCCAGATGTGCACTGACGTCATTTTGACGTCACTTTTGCGCGCGCACCACTGCGCGCGGCGAGTATATCCAGGCCTTAACCCTCCACTGCTCCTTGTGCCTAGTGTGTGTGTGTGTGTGTGTGTGTGTGTGTGTGTGTGTGTGTGAGTGTGAGTGAGCTAGCATGTGTGTGTGTATGCTTGAGTAAGACATCTAACCCTCCACTGCTCCTTGTGCCTAGTGTGTGTGTGTGTGTGTGTGTGTGTGTGTGTGTGTGTGTGGTGTGTGGTGTGTATGCTTGAGCAAGGCATCTAACCCTCCACTGCTCCTTGTGCCTAGTGTGTGTGTGTGTGTGTGTGTGTGTGTGTGTGTATGCTTGACCAAGACATCTAACCCTCCACTGCTCCCTGAGTGCTACATACTGCTCCCTGTGCCTGGTGTGTGCGTGTGTGTGTGTGTGCATGTGTGTGTGTGTGTGTGTGCATGTGTGTGTGTGCGCGTATGTGTGTGTGTGCGCGTATGTGTGTGTGTGCGTATGTGTGTGTGTGCGTATGTGTGTGTGTGCGTGTGTGTGTGTGTGTGTGTATGCTTCTAACAGATATATGTCTGTGCTTTTATCAGATCTGATGTGAGGTTTTCTCAAATGCAGAATTTCAATGTCACTGCTCCTACTCAACATCTTCCATTATATTTTTGTCAAACATGAACCTTTTTTAGCCATGGACTTTTAAAATGAGTTAGTGAATAACACCAGTTGTGTTTGTGAATAAACATAAGGAAGTGTGTGTCATCACAAAAGACTTTCATTTTTCTCTATTTCCCCATCTCTCTCCCCCTCGTCCCCCCACTCTCTCTCCTCTGCCCCTCTCTCCTCTCCCCCTCTCTTCTCTCCCTCTCTCCCCCTCTCTCCTCTGCTCCTCTCTCCTCTCCCCCTCTCTTCCTCTCCCCTCTCCCCCTCTCTCCCCCTCTCTCCTCTCCCCCTCTCTTCTCTCCCTCTCTCCCCCTCTCTCCTCTCCCCCTCTCTTCCTCTCCCCCTCTCTCCCCCTCTCTTCTCTCCCTCTCTCCCCCTCTCTCCTCTGCTCCTCTCCCCTCTCCTCCTCTCTCCCCCCTCCCCCCCTCTCTCCTCTCCTCTCCCCCTCTCTCCTCTGCTCCTCTCCTCTCTCCCCCTCTCCTCCTCTTCTCCTCTCCTCCTCTCTCCTCTCCCCCTCTCTTCTCCTCTCCTCTCTCCCCCTCTCCTCCTCTTCTCCTCTCCCCCTCTCTTCTCTCCCTCTCTCCCCCTCTCTCCTCTCCCCCTCTCTTCTCTCCCTCTCTCCCCCTCTCTCCTCTCCCCCTCTCTTCCTCTCCCCCTCTCTCCCCCTCTCTTCTCTCCCTCTCTCCCCCTCTCTCCTCTGCTCCTCTCCCCTCTCCTCCTCTCTCCCCCCTCCCCCCCTCTCTCCTCTCCTCTCCCCCTCTCTCCTCTGCTCCTCTCCTCTCTCCCCCTCTCCTCCTCTTCTCCTCTCCTCCTCTCTCCTCTCCCCCTCTCTTCTCCTCTCCTCTCTCCCCCTCTCCTCCTCTTCTCCTCTCCCCCTCTCTTCTCTCCCTCTCTCCCCCCTCTCCCCTCTGCTCTCTCCTCTCCCCCTCTCTCCTCTCCTCTTCTCCCCCTCTCTCCTCTCCTCTCCTCTCCCCCTCTCTCCTCTCCTCTCCCCCTCTCTCCTCTCCTCTCCCCCTCTCTCCTCTCCTCTCCCCCTCTCTCCTCTGCTCCTCTCCTCTCTCCCCCTCTCCTCCTCTTCTCCTCTCCTCCTCTCTCCTCTCCCCCTCTCCCCCTCTCCCCCTCTCCCCCTCTCTTCTCTCCCTCTCTCCCCCTCTCTTCCTCTCCCCCTCTCCCCCTCTCTTCTCTCCCTCTCTCCCCCTC
>CM050218.1:3807500-3827500 GCA_027475355.1 Coilia nasus
GCCTACCAGAGGTACAGCACTTACATTATATTACATTACATTACATTACACTACATTACATGACATTACACCCAGCAACACACAGGCCACGCCCCTGCAGGCCTACCAGAGGTACAGCACTTACATTACATTACATTACATTACACTACATTACATGACATTACACCCAGCAGCACACAGGCCACGCCCCTGCAGGCCTACCAGAGGTACAGCACTTACACTCACATCAGGGGAGGAGCTCACACAGGCCACGCCCCTGCAGGCCTACCAGAGGTACAGCACTTACACTCACATCAGGGGAGGAGCTCACACAGGCCACGCCCCTGCAGGCCTACCCAAGGGCACTTACACTCGCACATCCAAGAGGAGATTTTTTAAAAATGTGTGAATGTAGTTAGTGCTTCCCTTAAAACAGCTATCTTAAACATAGTAACATTATTGTATGTACCATCATTACAAGCAAAGGCTTAAAAAGCAGGCTTGTGATATTTAAAACGCCCTTCTGTCTATCTACATTTGCAGTACCAAAAAAGTTTAGTCTACGCAAGCCTGCCGATTTTCATTCATTTTAAACTAAGTCTACATAAAAAAAACCTACATATTCATAGGAAGATCCTTATTTCAGTTTGGATCAATAAATATGAGCCAAGCTGGGTGGTAATATTTTGTTAAATAGCTGGGTGGACTGATCATGGCCGTCTTCTGGGGAAAGGATAGAAGAATTATCTTAACTGTCACAGGAGAACTCAAAGCAATCGATGATGTCACTTAAGGAAGCGTTGGGAACTTAAAATATCATCAACTGTTCAAAGGCGTACCTCATAATTCAGTTCGTAGACCCCTTGAATTTTTACCCTTGTCCCTAATCTAACTTACTAAAAGAACGTCCATTGAAGTATGATGAGTTTTTGCCTCAGTATTGGCAGTTCAATCAGCGTAGAGAGTAGAATGTGATTGCTTCCCTGTGTTAGAGGCTGCTGACGAGTCTGATAAAATCAGAAGTGATGACTGAGCAAAGGGTTCTGCTGCTCTGGGTGCTTCAGTCACAGATAAAAGAACAATTTCGGCAGAATAACCCTCTTTAAAACCTGACTGCTCAGGGTGTAGCAAATTACTTTTGGACAGGAAAATCATAAACTTGCTTGAATGCAGCCTTTTCCTTGATCTTTAAGAAAAAGGCAGAGTGGTGGTGTGGAATGGTGTGTTATTTTAATGCATATGCCTTCCAACATAGCAGTGGATAGTTTGGTAACACTTTATTTGGTGTCTATATAAGGGTCACATGAGCTCTTTATAAACATAGTAATCCAAGCAAGGATCTACGCCTTTCAAAGTGGCTGTTTCCATGCAGTGGAGCGTGTGCACTTTCACTTTGCTGTTGTTGTTGTTGTCTATGTAAACGCATAGGATAGTGAGAAACGTAATTTCGATTCCTTTGTATGTCAAGTACATGTGAAGTAATTGACAAATAAAACTGACTTTGACTTTGACTAATCTTTAAATAAGAGCAACGCAGGATCAAGAGAAAAGAAATCTCGCACTCGGAGTCAAAAATTGTATAAAAGTGGAGATACCCATAGAAAAAGAAGGTTATTGGTCTCACAAGTGCCAAACACAGTGAATCAGTGCAAACGTTTCAGGTGCACTGAAGATGGGGTCACCTGAAACGTTTGCATTGATTTACTATCAACTTTTATACAACTTTTGATTCTGAATGCGAGCTTGTCTTGATCCCTTTATAAACATGACATGACGCATACGAACATTAAATGCACGTCATTCATGTTTATGATGCCTGTTGTCATTAAGGGTCATCCCATATCATATCAACATTACATTACAAAAACCAAATGACACTTAATGGCAGATGTCATTAATCATGATATGTGTCATGTCATGTTTATAACATACTTATGTCACTCTAATTTAGACACAAATAAAGTGTTACCGATAGTTTTAATCTAGCCTGGTAAACTAGCCCCTCATACAGTATTTAATGTCATTGTCTACAGAGGGTCTGGCCGTGCTGCCATTGACGTTGTTGTATTAGCTACCAGCCAATCCTAGCCAATCAGTGAACAGAGGGAGTGTTAGTGAGTGATGGCGATGACTCCGTGTCCACACCTCCAGGAAGAAATAATTTCTCAATACAGCACTGCCAGACCCTCTGTACAATATGAAATGAAGTACAAGGGGCTGGTTTACCATAGCCTGGTAAACCCGCCCCTCGTACATCATTTCATTTCGTGCAGAGGGTCTGGAACAGAGACCGTCAGAAACGATTTGCTGGAGGTGTGGACTCTGCTGACGTTTTAAAAAAGTGCCTCTGCCTTTACTCAATTGCTAACGCCTGGTTGTCACGTATGCAATTAGCCTACCTACGCACTACAATTCAAATGTAGCACACAAGGTCAATGTCACAGCTAACGAACACACCCTCTGTTCGCTGATTGGATCGATGTTTCTGAAACATCGCAAATGTACCTCAAGAGATTCCGGTCCAGACCCTCTGCACGAAATGAAATGAAGTACGAGGGGCGGGTTTACCAGGCTAGGCTTACCAGGCTAGTTTTAATGATCTTTCTTTAAATAAAAAAGCTACATGGTCATCTGTCTTTGTTCCTCTTTTGTTCTATTTCCCCTTCTAGGCCCTTCATGGACACGCCCATGGTGCTGAAGGAAGCGAGTGAGTGAAGAAGCGGGTGACGTGTCTACAGTGTGTCTGTGTCATCGCTGTCTCTCTCACACACGCCATTCAGCAGCAGGGGCTACTAGACCAGCTAGCTCCGCCCCCTCCTTACTCCTGTCAGGGGTCTCTGGCTCCGCCCCCTCCTTACCCCCGCCAGAGGTGTCTGTGGCGAGACCCGCCTCTTTCCTCCAGTGAGCGCTTCGTCTGACCTTTCTTTCATTACAGGGCCGCAGAGCATCTACCCGGGCTGACCTCAGCGTAGCTGCACAAGCTAACGCCATCCGCCTAACAAGGCTGAGATTGCATTTGAACTAGCACTCTAACTCTAAACACACTCTTAGACTGGCACACTGCTGCTAGCCAGTTTTATGCAATGAGACACCATCTTAACAAGAGCTCTCGATAAGATGCCAAGCTCAGTAAATACAAATGTTGGCACCATGGTTCTGACCTAAAGATATATCATCTACAGCAGGAGGACCAGGTCCAGTCTGAATACCTCCTCTGTCCAAACACTGAGCCGATGGCTAAAAATGATCGCAGTGCAATACCTGCACCCAACCTTAGCTGGGACAACACCCGAGTGCCATTTGAAATATCGCTAGTGAGAGCTACTTTGTAATGAGCGTATTTATTGCTTTGGGTCATTGTGTACATATCACAGAGGAACAAGTTACACAATCTTAAAATGGCTTTACCAATCAAATGTATTCCTCTTAGGGGATATGTGATTAATGACTCTGATAATTTGGGTTTTTTTTTTGTTTGTCAGATATGTTTTGCTGAAACGGTTGTCCCTGTGTAGGAAGATGGCTGGCGCAGGCTAGAGCTGCTAGGGAAAAACGCCCTGAGTGTAGGGGTCAGTCTGGGACACGCCGCGCATCGCCACTGCCCACTGCCTGGTGTCAGTGTTTTCAGGATGCTCATGTCTTATCTGTGAAGGCTGCCTGGTGTCAGTGTTTTCAGGATGCTCATGTCTTATCTGTGAAGGCTGCCTGTTATGCAGACACACTCCAGGCAAATAAGTCCTGGCCTGTCTGTCTGCCGTTACACACACACACACAAACACACTTAATTCATACACACACACACACACACTTAAAGCACACACACACTCTCTCTTTGATTGCTAACACACCCATATCGTAGAACTTGAGCAGTTTTGAGTGATGGCCTTTTGTTACTAGCAGTGTGTGTGTAATGGCACACAGTCATTTAATGCACACACACATTCATGGTTGCGTCGACCATATTGTATACTCCAGAACAGTTTTGAGTGATGGCCTTTTATTACTAGCAGTGTGTGTGTATGATGGCACACACAAACACATGTAGTCATTTAAAGACACACATGGATGGTTGCGTCTGCCATATTGTGCACTTTAGGGTGGCTCTCTTCAATGTGCAATGATCTGTATGTGACAGTACGTGGAGTTGTTTTGTAACAGTTAAATAAGTATTACTACATGCTCTAGAGGTTCAGACGCCTCGTTTGCCTTTAAGATGCACAAAGCTCCCTAATACAGTGAAACGAATGGGCAAACTATTCCCATAGGAGGCCAGTGCAGCTCCGCCCTGTAGTTGCTTTGATCCAGGACAAACAGTTACCTCTATAATGATAGTAAGTGGCTCTGGGGAAGCCTTACGCACAGAGCTGAAGGAATATAGAGCTATGAATAGGGTGTTAACAACACAAGCAGGTTGGTTTAGGTGTTGGGACACATCGCTGTTGTTTAGTCTGCCTTTCAACATGACAGAGTGCTCACCACCCCCACCCTGCTTCCCTGCTGAACCCAGAGTGGAAGAAGGCTACCTGCCCACCGCATGTATGCCTGACGCCTTGGGCATGCAGAGTGCACACACATACACACACTAGGAGCATGGTGGGAATTTTACATTAAAGTGACACTCTAGAACTACTATCGCTTAAAGGAATACTCCAAGCTTTGGGAAATAGCCTCATTTTCCATACATACAACATACTACTGGTCTAATCTGATTCAATTATTTATGCTGAACTAATAGCTGAAGTGCTACTGACAGATCCAGAGATCCTCCAGCCAGGTCTGGAAATCATCTGAATGGATTTAAAAAGGGTAAAACTGAACTGTTTAACTCTACTTACTAAGGTAGTTGGAAAGTATTCCTTTAAAAAAAGAACACTCCTGTCCTCGGGCTGTGTTTGAAGATGGATTGAATGTATCGCAGGGAACAGGCCAAGCCCTGGTGTTTCGGTTCTCCTTCGAATTATTAAACTTAAGGCTTTAAATTTTAGACATCTTTAAATATGCACATTCGTCCCCTGTCCTTACATATGTCCCTTTTGCAAGCACTTTGGAGACAAGACATATTTAAAGAATCTGCTACTTTTTACACCAAATAATAATATTTACATTTTGTTTTACACAAATGTTAAGGTTTTATGTTTTTATTTCTAACCTTTCTTAGGCACAAAAGCACTGTTGTAATGTTGATACTAGTGTTACCTAGTGTTTGTTTTTGTTCTTCACTTTGTTGTCATGTTTTTTACCAACATTCACAGATTAATTAAAGATTTGAAATAGTCGAATTTGACATTCTTTCTCTTTGTGTATTATATTTTCATTATACAGGTGTTCTCACATGCACGAGGGCTCTGTTATCACCATATCCACACAATAACATCAGAGTACAGGTGTTCTCACATGCACGAGGGCTCTGTTATCGCCATATCCACACAATAACATCAGAGTACAGGTGTTCTCACATGCACGAGGGGGTCTGCTATCGCCGTATCCACACAATAACATCAGTACAGATGTTCTCACATGCACGAGGGCTCTGTTATCAACATATCCACACAATAACATCAGAGTACAGGTGTTCTCACATGCACGAGGGGGTCTGTTATCGCCGTATCCACACAATAACATCAGAGTACAGATGTTCTCACATGCACGAGGGCTCTGTTATCGCCGTATCCACACAATAACATCAGAGTACAGATGTTCTCACATGCACGAGGGCTCTGTTATCAACATATCCACACAATAACATCAGAGTACAGGTGTTCTCACATGCACGAGGGGTCTGTTATCGCCGTATCCACACAATAACATCAGAGTACAGGTGTTCTCACATGCACGAGGGGTCTGTTATCGCCGTATCCACACAATAACATCAGAGTACAGGTGTTCTCACATGCACGAGGGCTCTGTTATCGCCGTATCCACACAATAACATCAGCGTTTGTGTATCAATAGTCTGTGAGAAACCTTTATGTAAACTAAGAGGCTCAAAATGAGAGCCTTGTTCTTAAACAAGCAACTGTGGTTGCTCAACAATGCCCTGTGACTAATGCCCACCCAGCCAGTGCGAACAGCTGCTCTGTGTCCTTGGCCAGGCCACTCGTAACCACGCGGGAAAACCCTGAAGGCATGGATTTCAGGTATACATTTGTTTCCTAAGAATGACAAATGACAAAGGCCAAGATATACTTTTGCTTTAGTTCTGTGCAGCCCACGCATTTAAAAGCGCTCTCTTCGGTATACATGCGGCCACGAATGAATGCGTGCTCTGTTTGGGTCCCGTATGCTTGCTCTGTTTTGGTTACAGCTGACTCAGACAATAAACAATAGGAGAGGAATGGGGAAGGATCGGATGATCTCTGTGGTTTGTGGAGGAAGGGGCATTTGGTTGTGTGAGTGTGTGTGTGTGTGTCTGTGTGTATGGAGGGGGGGTTCACTGCCAGATCGTATTTTCCACACACGGCACATTTCATCCACCGGGGGGCACCGCCGTGCTCTGGGCATTGTTCCCCCAGCAGTGCAGTGCAGTGTGGGGACACACGTGGGGTTGTAGAGTCACCGAGGGGCAGCAACCAGAGACAAACACTGAGGACGGAGACAAGCACTTCTCCTCACACATAGACCTACAGGCTCATTCGACTAGTCAGTTATTCACCACAAGAACATAAACATGCCACCTATTGTAACATCTGGTTTCTGTGTAAAGGATGGCTGTTGGCAACCCTGTTAAAAATGTTCAGGATTTGCAGTGTTCCATAGCAATTCTCAGTAACACAGGTTCCTGTCCTGTCTTGTGTGGACAGCTTCTTTTCTCACTAATATGTGCGAAAAGAAAATCTTTCCAACTCCAAGTAAAGGTTTCTATTACTACACAGACATGGGTGTGACCTTGGAACCTATCAAAGGTCATCGCTGGCTGATGAGGTCACTGCTGTGCAAACAAGGGGCCCTTTCAGTGACCCAATCTGAGGGCATCCTTTGAGTGACCTGTCCCGCCTACGCAGGAGCTGTGATTGAAATCGATCAGCGCTCACTTGGCTTTTTCACACGCGAAGCAGAGGAGTATTGACAGATTAAACTCCAACCCACCCACACACACACACACACACACCCATCATGGCCTGGTATTTTGCCTTGCGCTTAGATGGGGGTGCCCTGCCTGCCCTTCGTCTCCCTCTGCCCTCCCACGTCTCTCTCAGGGGCCCAGCTAGTGATGTTGGGCCCTACTGTATATGTCTGTCCTGCGTCTCTCTCAGGGGCCCAGCTAGTGATGTTGGGCTCTATATGTCTGTAGATTGTCTCAGGGGCCCAGCTAGTGATGTTGGGCCCTATATGTCTGTCCCGCGTCTCTCTCAGGGGCCCAGCTAGTGATGTTGGGCTCTATATGTCTGTCCCGCGTCTCTCTCAGGGGCCCAGCTAGTGATGTTGGGCCCTACTGTATATGTCTGTCCCGCGTCTCTCTCAGGGGCCCAGCTAGTGATGTTGGGCTCTATATGTCTGTCCCGCGTCTCTCTCAGGGGCCCAGCTAGTGATGTTGGGCCCTATATGTCTGTCCCGCGTCTCTCTCAGGGGCCCAGCTAGTGATGTTGGGCCCTATATGTCTGTAGATTGTCATTCATCCAGGTCATGGTAGTCAAATGAGCTAAGTTGTAAGCAACTGGACCTCTTTTTGTAGCTTGAAGACATTTGACCTTTCATCCAAAAGGCTTCTTCAGTTCTGGCCTGATGATGGGGAACCAGGACCTACGTCTCTGGATCACTGGAGGAGGAGCTGTAGACCACATTCCCCCCCTCATTCCATGGGTCAGAGGGTCACATGAGTCACCCGTCATTGTGGGCCCTATAAAATAACACATTTCTGGTGCCCCTCCCATTCTTAACTCTAATAGTGAACTCGAAGGGCCCACTGTCAATGTTGGGCGCTCTTGAATCGTATCTCCCCCCACCCCGCCTGGCAGCCCCCATGCTTTCCCTCGTTGTCATTCACTAGCCTGGTAAACCAGCCCCTCCTCCATCATTTCATTTCGTACAGATGGTCTGGCAGTGCTGCATTGAGAAACGATTTCTTCCTGGAGGTGTGGCTGCAGTTTAAAACAAGTGGCTCTGCCTGTACCCAATCGCTAACGTCTGGTCGGCATATGCAATGGCATATGCAATTAGCCTGCCTACGCACTAGTATTTAAATGTAGCACACAAAGTCCATGTCATCGCTCACGAAATTGAAGCACTGCCAGACCCTCTGTACAAAATGAAATGAAGTACGGTTTACCAGGCGAGTCGTTCAGGCCCTATGTCTCTCCACCTGGCTGCTCTCTGTCTGTCTAAATGCATCCGTCTGTCTGAATGTGTCCGTCTGTCTGAATGCCTCTGTCTGTTGAAATGTGTCCGTCTGTCTGAATGCCTCTGTCTGTCTAAATGCGTCTATCTGTCTGAATGCCTCTGTCTGCCTGATGGCTTCATTACTGTGGGCTCTCATCCATTAAATGATAGAGGAGAAAAGACTGATGAGGTGTGAGAGGTGGGAGGGCTGTGTGTGTGTGTATGTGTGTGTGTATGCGTGTGTGTGTGTGTGTGTGTGTGTGTGTGTGTGTGTGTGTGTGTGTGTGTGTGTGTGTGTGTGTGTGTGTTAGTGAGTGTGTGTGCTGCCAGCTTAGGGTTAGATAGACTTGTTATATTGTTAGTTGTTAGACAGTTATATTTGACATGTCTATTTTAAACGATTTTTCTTTTTTAAGATAACGGTGGCGCAGAGATAAACTCTCTTTTACAACCCAAGAAAAGCAATCAGAATTCTTTGGCACTCAGTGGGTAATTGCTACTATTAGAAGATTATTAAGATCTCAGCAGTGTTGAGATGAGTCATCAATTATAATTCTGGCGCACTGAATTGTATATTTGCTATATAATTACTATGGCTATTGTTATTACAGTCTCTGTGCAGTTACTCAATATTTCTGAATTTAATTTACCCACTCATTACCAGAGCTTAAACAGAACAGCTTGCAATAAGCAACACATCATTCCTAAGTCACACAAGTAAAAGTTATTTCATCAGCAAAATCAGTGTACTGTATGAAATGAACATCTCTTTAGGGTAAGAGGATCGCTTATGTCTAAATCATGGATGGATAGGAAATGGGATGACTACCGTCAAAGTCACAGTCCAGCTGAAGTATTCACAGACAGCCACTGACGTCGTCCACCCTTGAGGAGCTGAAAACAGAAAATGTCTGCATATTGTATTAAATATATGCTCCAACATGTATTCAATTGGCAAAAAGGCCCCACCTGTTCGACATGCTACCCTCTGAAAGAAAGTATAGGCCCATCAAGTGCATAACAGAGTAAGGAACAGCTGCTTTCCATGGACAGTCAGAACTCTCAATGCACTGGAACAGTGTACTAGTCTGTATATAGATCAATTAACACTTATTTAATGTATTACTTGTATCATTACTGTATTAATTATTTGTATATACTCCCTTCTTCCTTGCTCTTTTTGTACTTGACACTTTTTTTGATACTTTCATCTTGCACCTTTGCGGCTGCTGTTTAGTTTCGTTGTCCAGGCAACTGCACAATGACAATAAAAGTCTTGAAGTCTTTAAAAATCTTTGGCCGTATTCTCTATGTGTGATGCAGTTGAGTAACCTGGGTGGGTCTGAGAAGAGGCTGAGGAGTTTGTGGTCTTCTGTTACCCCAGAGGCGGGGCCCTCACGCAGTCCCCAGGGGCCAGCTCCCCACCCTTTAGCAGAAATACTCCAGTCTGCCAGAAACTGGATTGAAACCACACGCTAATCCGTCCTTAAAGGAACACTTCACTCTTTTAGGAAATAGACTAATTTTCCAACTCAGTTGAGTTTTATCATTTTTTAATCCATTCCGCCGATCACCGGATCTGGCAGTAGCACTCTATTTATTAGCCTAGCATCAATCATTGAATTGGATCAGACCAGTAGCATGCTAACTGATCTAATACAATTCAATGGTCTATGCTAAGGTTATAGCCAAAGTGCTGCTGCCAGATCTAGAGATTGACACATTTCCTCAAAAAAGCGAAGTTCTCCTTTAAGGACACTCAAATGAGCTCTCCCCTAGTAAGCCGTTCACTGTTCAAATACCGTATGTAAATGTGGTATTCTACTACAAGAACGCGTGTGGTGGCACATACATGTCAAGCCGATCGGCCCCATGAATGACATTCTCGTCTCAGCATGTGTGAGAGGTGTCTCGGCAGGAGACAGCGTTTGTGTGGCGACATCCCAGCGATGCATCCACAGGTAACGGAGCACATGCCTGCTGCTGCCTGCCGGCTCTTTGAGACGACCAGCTGGAGGTACGCCGCGGGAGCAGCAGACGAACAACGGCTCTGTTTGCGCTGTATGTGTGTACCCCGGCGGCAACACAGAGGAAGGAGGTCTGGCTTTGAGGACTAGATCTCAGCTAGCCTGGTAAACCAGCCCCTCGTACTTCATTCCATTTTGTACAGAGAGCCTGGCAGTGCTACATTAAGAAATGATTTCTTGGAGGTGTGGGCTCCGCTGAAGTTTAAAACAGCCCAATCGCCAGCGTTTGGTCGTCACGTATGCAATTAGCCCACGCACTACAATTCAAATGTAGCACGCAAAGTCTACGTCATCACTCACAAACACTCCCTCTGTTCACTGATTGGCTAGGATTGCCTTGTACCTAATACAGCAATGTCAATGGCAGCACTGCCAGACCCTCTGTACAAAATGACATGAAGTACGAGTGGCTGATTTACCAGACTAGATCTCAGCACCCTCTATGTGTTGTAGCACCCCAGCATGCCTGAGTGCTGTATAGCATACGGCAAGGACTATGAGACAATGTGCCGTTGGCTTGAACTCATTCTGGGGCCCATCACGAATTCCCCAGAAATAGAAAGCCTTTTGAGGTGAAAGGCATTAGGATTTTATTCCAGCTGTCCTTGGTAGAACAGACGGGGAAAAAAAGAGAATGACTTTGGAGGTATGGGAGTCACAGGGATGACACATTTAACCAGCCAGGGAGGAGGCTCAACACTGATTAAGAACCAAATGAATAATCAATATTCAATTAAAGAAAGAGCAAAACAAAAAAACAATGTGACTAATCAAGGCCAATCTCATAAGGACACGCCAAGGTGAGACAGCGAGAGAGAGAAGGTGAGTGTGATTATGGAGTGGATGTTTAAATATGAGTGTAGTATGAACAGAAGCCACAAACATTTGTTGTCACTGGTTACACTGGGATAGATAGTTAGACAGATACATAGAGAGAGAGAGAGAGAGAGAGAGAGAGAGAGAGAGAGAGAGAGAGAGAGAGAGAAAGAAAGAAAGAAAGAAAGAAAGAAAGAAAGAAAGAAAGAAAGAAAGAAAGAAAGAAAGTTCCTCTCCCAAAGTAGCCAGATCTATCTGTCAGCACTTGTGGTTGACGTGCGTACGCCGGGGCAGAAACAGGCCCATGTCAGCCTGTGCAGATGTTGGGAAAGGAAACGTCTGCTGTGTGTTTACAGAGAAAGGCAGGAAGTGTGTTGGTTGTGTGGCTGCACTGAAGCCAGAGGGGCTTTTTTATGTTTTTCTTTATTTGTAGTTTGTACCTTTAACAGCGCACATTCTGGCTTAGCATATAATAAATATGCCACGGTAACGTTATTGATGTGTGCACCGAAACGCGTTACATTAAAAACACAGGACACAGGAACGTGTGTAAACGGTTTTTATTTCTCCAGCCCGTGGATTACTCCAGCCTAGAGAGCACTCCTCAATTCTTTCCTCTTCCTACCTTTTCAAAACACATCCCTCCATTTCCTATAAAAAACTATGACACACACACACACTCCCTCACACACACACACTTATGCACACAAGAGTGGAGATGTAGAGGCTGGTGGGCTGTCTGAAGCACGAGAGGTATTATTACACCTGGAGGGTATTCTACAAGGGAGGTTTAGTAACGCACCTGGGTAGGTTCGCTCAGAGGAAGAGGTAAACCTCCTGACACTTACTTTATCTTTTATGCTTTTACACATTGTCCTTTTATTTTTGTGAAGCACACTGAATTGCTGTTGTGTATGAAATGCGCGATACAAATACACTTGCCTTGCCTTGATAGTAGACTTTGACTTTTTTTAGCTGTAGAAGGAAGCCATGAGGCCTCGTCTAATAAAAGCTTTACCTGTTACTCTGAGGTAACTTACAGGGTTAGTCACTAAACCGCCTATCTGTCATAACCCCCCCTGGAGGAAGCTGTGCGTTAGCGTTAGCATCTCAACAAAAGCACACAGGCTAGTCACTAGAACAACGCAAACTGGGTGCTGCCATGTGTGTGTGCTGTGGATAATGGTTCTGAACAGCATGATTGGGGTTGGTGAGGTCGAGGACAAATGGCCCGCTACTAGTAGTGTCACAATCAGGCTGGAAATGAACAGATTTCCAAGACAAAGCTAGATTTTGCCCTACCATGAGCTACGACACCATGGTTGCCGAGGGGAAAAATAATTTCACCCCTTTTGTACTGTTAGTGCTTCCTTGTATATGTGGAAGTGCCAAAATGCTTAGTCCTGAGAATCATCAGGGACTGCGTTGAAAGAGTGTGATTTCTCTGTTAGCTATAAGGATCAACCTATCCCTCACCTCTAGGATATAGTCAGGCAAGCCAAGATCCAAAATCCAGGCCCAATGGCTTCTGCAGTAAACATGATCTGTTCTTAGCCAGACAATGTCTGTGCTACGTCACTGTGGCGTGATGCTTTTTGTGCCGTCTGTGCTGTAAAATCCCCACACGAGAAGTCCACATGTCAGCCACGTGAATTAGCAGCCAATCTCAGTAAGAGTGAGCAATAAGGACATGCGTTAAAGATAACGCAACTTTTAAATATTAAAAAGTGAACAGTGAGTACCATTGGGGTCAATTTTGTAGCCAGCCATTCTTACAGCCAGCCCTGTTCTGTGAGACTTCGAAAGGTTTTTTTTTGAAGAAGAAGAAGAAGAAGAAGGAGAAAGGGGGGACTATGAATAGTCTGAGTTCTGAGAGTGCTGATAAAATGAAGCTGTGCAGAGCAGTGGCATAAGAGGCTTTAGTCTCAAGGTGTTACAGGGGGCTCAGGAACAGGAGGAAGACACCCTAGAGGCCAATTTATAGTCCATGCGGCACGTGTCGCTTGAGACACCCTAGAGGCCAATTTATAGTCCATGCGGCACGTGTCGCTTGAGAAAAAAATTAAGTTGTCGACAGATGTCGCGATGTGAGAGGCCTGAACGTGTAGTAGCTATCCAATCAGAGTAAGCAACAATGTCTGCGCTCTCTTCAATGTTCTAATGTAGACGACAAGCTTAGCGACACCCTAGCAGACAGAAATCTCGTCTCTTTAAAGTCATGTCAAACAACACTTGTCGCCTGGACTACACATTAGCCTTGAGAAGAGGAGGAAGTAGAAGAAGAAGAAGACAAAGAAAAAGAAGATGAAAAAGAACGAAGAAGCTTCACCAACATGCACAGGCGCTCCTCATTCATGGGCAAGGTCACGGAAGGTCAGGGGGAAGTAGTGCTGGGCGATATATCGATATTATCCTAATATTAAGATATTTTTGAAGGAGATATGTAGTTGACACACTATCTCCATATCAACATATTTCTGATGCTGCAATACCACTTTATTGAAGCCACATACTCTTCTGTGCTATGAAGCCACATACTCTTCTGTGCTATGAAGCCACATACTCTTCTGTGCTATGAAGCCACATACTCTTCTGTGCTATGACCAACCACACGGCCAGAGCCTTCTCGGATTGCTCAACTGTGCCCCTGCATATTGTACTGTTTACATTTTTATTTGGACAGCTTTTTCAGAGCAGTCTTAACTCTGTCTAAATAAAACAGGTTGTGTTTTCTTTGTGTTGAGTGAAAACTAAACACTTTGCTCTTCCTGTTTTGAAACATCAGTAAGAATTATTTCTGTTTAAAATCTTCATATTGTGCCGCTGCTTGTCTACCTAACGAAATTCACTTTCACTCGCAAACACTGTCCTGTACCCTGGAAGCACTAACTTTGTTATCCCTTTCCTGACTCTGTGTTCCTCTGCATGTCTGTAGCTATTTTTGTCCTCCTTTGTAAGTCGCTTTAGATAAAAGCATCTGCTAAGTGTAATGTAATGTATTGTAATTAGTGCTGTCAACGTTGATGCGTTATCGGATGTGATTAATTTAAACATTTTAACAAGCTACTTTTTTTAAACGCAAATTAATTGTGTGCATGTTAAGGACAAAGGCCTCGAGGAGATGCCCAAAAATATATTGAGATATCAGTTTCGGTCCATATCGCCCAGCCATAGGGGGTAGCTCATCAGACATCCACCTACAAGCTATTTCATCCACTCATGGGCTGACCCTAACACACACACACACACACACATTATGTATATATATGTGTGTGTGTGTGTGTGTGTGTGTGTAGATCCTCACAGCACGTGCTGCGAGTGCACACATTCTAGATATGCCAGCACGACACACGTGCACACATAGACATATAAACATAGACGCCGCCTTCCGCGTAGAACCATACGTTATCCTCGCCGCCATATTGGATGTGGCAAAGTGGAGATTCTTCGACCGTCTCTAGACAGTAGCCTAGAATAAAGATGCCTCATTCATGTGCTGCGTTTAACTGTACTAACAGGTTTACCGTCCAAACGAGATCACATGGTATTACCTTTTACAGATGAGACTGGAAAAATACTTTTCATTGTATTTGGCCATTATAACGTAATTTTACAAACAGAAGTAACTGACTTTGAAGTCTCGCGCATAATAGCTGCTCGGTGAAACCAGCCTCCAAACAACAAAGAAGTCTTTCCTATTTAACTAAATCCGTAACTACGCTGATTGTTGTTAGTTGCTTAACTAACTTTGCACATACTACATAGGTTTCACAAAAATAAAGAGATGAAAAGGCAGTGGGAGACAGCGGTGCGACGGGAGGGGTTTTCTGCTACTCCGTCATCTGCAGTGAACACTTCAGAACGGAGCATTTTGACAGGACAGGCCAGTCCAAATCAGTGTATTTTGTTTTGGTATGACGTTAGAATTTGGCCGAAGTCAGTTTGGCGGTAATTCAGCTCACTTTATTCAACGGAATTAGGCATAGGTCTGTGTGGTGACTCAATAAATAAAACAGTTTTTTTTTTTTTCATTCACTATTTCCAGTCAAATTTAGATCGGTATTGCTCGACCCCACCTCCGCTACACGGAATATTGACGAGTATTTCGCACACTATTTATAACCATTACATTATAAATGTTAAACGTTATTTAGGCTAAGTTTTTTTGATGCCTGCTTGTTTCCCAAATATATGTGTGTGTGTCTAAATGGGTGAATAAAAGGCATCGAGTTAAATACCTTTGTAGAAAGGCGCTTTATGAAGTTCGGCCCATTTACTTTCACTGGTTTACGGGGTAAATTTGCCACATCCAATATGGCGGACACGCTGACGTATCCCAGCAACGGGCCACCAGCTCAATGCGGCGTCTATGTTTATATGTCTATGCGTGCACACACACATACGAGTCCATACATACACACACGTGCACACACACATACGAGTCCATACACACATGTAAACAAACAAAAATCACAACCCAGTAAAGTCAAATGAAATGTCAATAAAAAAGGTAAAGTTTGAATCTCCTTTTAGACTCATCAGTCCACGATGTGTGCTCAAACACGAACACACACACACACATACACACACACACACACACACGCATGCACCCTTAACAAATGTGTGTGGACACACATGCAGAGAGACGACATGCAGACACCTTATCTGGAAATGTAATCGTAAATGATATGAGCGCAAGTGTGATCATTGAGTAACTGACTCGGAGGGAAGTGCTAATGTCACCTGGAAGACACAGATCTCTCTGTATGTGTGTGCCCACGTGTGCGTATGTGTGTGTGTCTGTATGTACGTGTGCGTACACCTGTGTGTGTGTGTGTGAGTGTATATGTTAACTTGCTACACACATGTCGGCAAAGACACAGGCCACAAATCAATACAAAACAAAACAAAACAAAACAAAACAGAGAAGCCTAACTGCAAAAACTTGAAACAAAAAGCTATGAGCACTTGTGTGGCACTGATAACATCATGATCCCAGTAACTTGAAATGAAACAAACGTGTTGCTGTAAGTAAAAAAAAAATCCAATAAACATCCACATGAATATGGAAGATATCCCAGCCAGCCTCCTTGTTCGTTTTCCAGTCCCGGCCAGAGAGTGTCACCTTGTGTAACGATCAGTGCTGATCAGTGATTTTGATTGGTTAACTGACTGATGATCGGTGCTTTGAGTTCCTCAGGTCGGGCTGGCCACTCCTGTGAGTTTGAGCTTGATTGACAGGCGAGGCCAGCCACTGGGAGAGCCCCTGCTCTTGTGCGGAAGTCCATCAGGTCCCCACTAGTCGACGCCCACCGGAGGGGTCCATAGAGGCCTGCTTGTCCCATCTAATGAGCATGTCTCTAGAGCTCTCCACAGCACACACACACACACACACACACACACACACACACACACACACACATACACAGAAGCACATACACAAGCATACACATGATTTCTGCTCACTTTTCTCCCTCTAAAATGTTAAAAGGGTTTAAATTAAAAAATACCAAAAGAAGAGACTCTTTCTCTCTCTACATCCCTTACTCTTTCTCACACACACACACACATCACTCCCTCGCACACACACTCAGACTCAGTCACACACAAACAAAGAAAGGAAGGCTACTTCGTAAACAAAACTGATATGCTCCTCAGTCAGTGGAGTATGATGAGTGCACCAAACTGATGTCTCTCTTTTTCAGCGCACAAATGACAGAGTCTCTCTCTCCGTCTCTCTCTCTCTCTCTCTCCGTCTATCCGGTGAAATAATGGGCTGTTCTGTTCTGTTCTGCTTTTCCATCACCAGAGGTGGGGTAGGGAGGAGGAAAAAAGGAAAAAAACAAAAACAAAAGAGTTCAAGACGATTCAGACGTAATCTCTCCAGCTCTCTTCCTCTCGTCTCTCCTCCTCTCGTCTCTCCCGTCTCCTAGCGTGGGTGTGTGGCTGTGTGTGTGCGTGCGTGTGTGTGTGCGTGTGTGCGTGCTCAGAAGATCTCGGGGAGTGTGACGTTGCGGAGTAGCCACTGCTGGGAGCGGCTGCCCGTGCAGTCCCTCACGCTGGGCACCTGGCTGTCTTCCTCAGAGGCCTTGTCCAGACACTGGTTACTGTTCACGTGCACCAGAGTCAAACGCTGCAGACAGCAGAGACAGAGAGAGGGAGAGAGGGGGGGGGGGGGAGAGAGAGGGGGGAGAGAGAGGGGGGGGGGGGGGGGGGGGGGAGGGAGAAAGGGGGGGGGGGGGGAGGGGGGGGGGAGAGGGAGAGACAGAGAGAGAGAGAGGGGGAGAGAGAGAGGGAGAGAGAGGGAGAGAGAGATGGAGAGAGAGAGAGGGAGGGAGGGAGAGAGAGAGAGAGGGAGAGAGAGAGAGAGAGAGAGAGAGAGAGAGAGAGAGAGAGAGGGGGGGGGGGGAGGGGTGGGGAGAGAGGGGGGGGGGGGGAGAGAGAGACAGAGAGAGCGGGAGGGAGAGACAGAGAGAGAGGGAGAGACAGAGAGAGAGAGGGAGAGAGAGAGACAGAGAGGGAGAGAGAGAGGGAGAGAGAGGGAGAGAGATACAGAGAGGGAGAGAGAGGGGGGGGGAGAGGGGGGAGAGAGAGAGGGGGGGGGAGAGAGAGACAGAGAGGGAGAGAGGGAGAGAGAGAGAGGGAGAGAGAGGGGGGGGAGAGGGGGGAGAGAGGGGGGGGGGAGAGAGACAGAGAGAGAGGGGGAGAGAGAGAGAGAGAGAGAGAGAGAGAGAGAGGGAGAGAGAGAGACAGAGAGGGAGAGAGAGAGGGAGAGAGATACAGAGAGGGAGAGAGAGGGGGGGGGAGAGGGGGGAGAGAGAGAGGGGGGGGGGAGAGAGAGACAGAGAGGGAGAGAGGGAGAGAGGGAGAGAGAGAGAGGGAGAGAGAGGGGGGGGGGAGAGGGGGGAGAGAGGGGGGGGGAGAGAGACAGAGAGAGAGGGGGAGAGAGAGAGAGAGAGAGAGAGAGAGAGAGAGAGAGAGGGAGAGAGATACAGAGAGGGAGAGAGGGGGGGGGAGAGGGGGGAGAGAGAGAGGGTGGGGAGAGAGAGAGACAGAGAGGGAGAGAGGGAGAGAGGGAGAGAGAGAGAGGGAGAGAGAGGGAGAGAGAGGGGGGGAGAGAGGGGGGAGAGAGAGGGGGGGGAGGGAGAGAGACAGAGAGAGAGGGGGAGAGAGAGAGAGAGAGAAAGAGGGGGAGAGAGAGGCATTACAAGAGAAACATTACAGAGACATTACATTAGGGAAATCAAAGTTCAAAATATCAAAAATTCAAAACATTATACTATGATATGGCATCAAAACATTATACTATGATATGGAATTAAAACATTATATTGTGATATGGCATCAAACATTATACTGTGATATGGTATTAAAACATTATACTGTGATATGGCATTAAAACATTTTATTCTGATATGACATCAAAACATTATACTGTGATGTGGCATCAAAACATTATACTGTGATATGGTATTAAAACATTATACTGTGATATGGTATTAAAACATTATACTGTGATATGGTATTAAAACATTATACTGTGATATGGTATTAAAACATTATACTGTGATATGGCATCAAAACATTATACTGTGATATGGCATCAAAACATTATACTGTGATATGGTATTAAAACATTATACTGTGATATGGCATTAAAACATTTTATTCTGATGTGGCAAATCCTGACTGAGAGCGTGTCGTTTGTACACGGTGAGCCGACGTCAATCTTCACAGTCTTGACAGTAGAGTGTGATGTGGGCATAACGGTGTATGCGTGTGTGTGTGTGTGCGTGTGTGCCTGTGTGTGCCTGTGTGTGTGTGTGTGTGTGTGCCTGTGTATGTGTGCGCGCCTATGTATGTGTGTGTGTGTATGTATGTGTGTCTGTGTGTGTGTGGGTGTCTGTGTGTCACATGCGTATAATTTACACTGCTTTGCGACCTTGAACCGTGACCTTTCTTGTCAGAGCAGCTCAGCGCTGGGGGAGAGAGAGGCTGTGGAGCGGCACTAATCACATGACGCTGATTGTATTACAAGCGGCCCGCGCCCTGCCTTGCTCTCAGCCCTCGGCCGTCTCCCTGCGCCCATGAAACCCCAGAGGCGCCCTGCTCTTCATCTCAGCACTCGGCCGTCTCCCTGCGCCCATGAAACCCCAGAGGCACCCTGCTTTTCCTCTCATCCCTCGGCCGTCTCCCTGCGCCCATGAAACCCCAGAGGCGCCCTGCTCTTCATCTCAGCCCTCGGCCGTCTCCCTGCGCCCATGAAACCCCAGAGGCTCACCAACCCTCCCCGCTTAGTTACAAACGTGCTGAGCACACACCGCACGCCTACCTGGCTGTGGCAGGGTCATTTCTGTTAAATTCCTAAATTGCATTTTTATTTATTTATTCTGGTGCCGTGACCTGGGTTAGATTACAATTTTTGACCATTTTTGACACTGTTGATTTGTTGGAAACTTTTTGTTGCTTAGAACTTCATGTTGGATTATTACGTTATTATTATTACGTTGATTTGGTGAATGTTTTTGGACCAAATAAAACTGTTTTTAAGAAGAGCGTGTCGGAAGTGCGTGTAAAAAATAACCCTGATTCACGCTACCCATGGCCTTAGGTTGAACACAAGCTTGGAACTTTTCGAAAAGGCAGATACAGGCTGGGTGTGATGGGAGGGTCAATGTTTTGGTAATTAGCCAAAACCTTATATGTATAAATACATTTATAATTACCCATTTCAAGACCACCTCCCATTGCAAGTGTTTTTTCCCACAAAATGCCCAAGTTGCAATGTGTTAAAAAAGAGTTTTAGTAAAGAAGTAGTGAATGAGTTTTTGTTCCTCTAGCTTTAGTGAGAGTTGTTCCTAT
>CM050218.1:3850000-3862500 GCA_027475355.1 Coilia nasus
AAATACTCGGTGTCCGCTTAGTGAGAGTAAAAAAATCCGCCCACACGGTAAATTCCATGGCAAACCAATAAAAATGAGGACATTTACATCACTTTATAAAAAATAAACTTTGGGCTCTGGGAGATACCCTCACGTCGCCCAGATGGCGAAGAAATATCTTTCCATCCCCGGATCTTCAGTGCGCTCTGAACGCGTCTTTTCCTCCGCTGGGAATATAGTAAATAAAAAGAGATCGGCGCTGGCCCCTTCAAATGTGGACTATCTTGTGTTTTTGGCAAATAACCTGTAGGTCTTCAGGCCAATAAGACCCGACGGTGACAGTTTTTCTTTTTTATACAAGTACCAAGAATGTAAGTAGCCTTTTCGTTTTTAATAGCGCTTTATTTTTTATGAACCTCAGGGTAAAAGTTCTTTGTTGTCACATTTGTCGGAATTGTGTGCCTCGTTTTATTTAACGTTACAGTTTCATGCACTTCAGGCTTGCACTGGTTTGTTTATTTAAAGTTTCATGTCAGGGAAAAGTGTCATGTTTAGGCCTACCTCACTACAGCTCGCTCAGAGCATTCCAGGTTTTAAAAAAACGTGCGCAGAGAGCGTGAGGCTGCGGGCGAGAGAGAAAGAGCGAGTGAGAGTGAGCGTGCGGTCTTGGCAAATATTTTTTTGATTTACTTGTTTTGTGTAGGTAATGCATTCTTAGATATGTTTAAATAAACTACCTATACAAGTAGTTATGTTTCTTTGTATTAATTTGTCCTGTTATTGACGTAATGCGCGTCATTGACAAAATGTGCAACCTGTTGTTCGAATAGTTCGAATATTCGTGTTTTATTTGGAGCGAATATTCGAAAATCATTTTTGAGCAATGTTGACAGCCCTAGTGTGCGCGGCGCCTTAGGCTAGCTGAGGTGAGGTGGAGAGGGCTGGTGTGTGTGAGTGTGTGTGAGTGTGTGTGAGTGTGAGTGTGTGTGTGCGCGGCGCCTTAGGCTAGCTGAGGTGAGGTGGAGAGGGCTGTGTTTGCTTGCAGCACATGCCCAGAGTGATAATGCCCATTTCTCTGGAACACACGCTCACAGCACACACACACACACTCATCACAGCACACACACACACACACACACTCATAGCACACACACACACACATGCCGAGTGATAATGCCCATTTCTCTGGAACACACACACTCACACACACACACACACACACACACACTCATAGCACACACACACACACATGCCCAGAGTGATAATGCCCATTTCTCTAGAACACACTCACTCACAGCACACACACACACACACACTCACTCTCACTCAGCGCGTCACAGCACACTGCACCTTATGCCCCCGCACTTTTCTGCTGCTACTACTTATATTTATTTAGAATAGTCTTTTGTTTACAAATCATACCACTAGCCTTGCTGCTATTATTTATATTTATGTAGAACAGTCTACTGTTTACAAATCACACCACTAGCCACAGTGCTCTGCTAAAAGCCATGCCCTGTCTAGAGTGTTTGTTCTAGGTCACCTGCAAACTTGACCTGCCTTGTTTACAACTGTGTTGTATTGTTCACTACTGTGTTGCACTGTATGTACAGAAGTGTACAGGAGAGTGTAAGCGTGCGTGTGTAGTCGTGTGTGTGAGTGTATGAGTGCGTGTGTGAGTGGGTGAAGTGAATCTGTGTAGTCCCTCAGTAGTGTATGTAGGCACTATTATGTATCTGTCTTGTCTATACTGTGTTTTAACAGTTACGTGTACCACCAATTGTTCCCGGTGAAACGCTGTCTCGTCTCACTATGTACTGTGTATATGGCTGAAACCACAATAAAAAACCTACTTGACTTGACTCACAGCACACACACTGGCACACGCGGGTCAGAATACACAGATTCACTTTATACTACAGCAGCTCTCCCTCTCTCTCACACACACACACTCACACACACGCTTATCTCTCCTCACCCCAGCTACACACACTGGCACACGCGGGTCAGAATACACAGATTCACTTTATACTACAGCAGCTCTCCCTCTCTCTCACACACACACACACACACACAAACACACACACACACACACGCTTATCTCTTATCACCCCAGCTAATAAAGGCCAGAGAGCATAACATCACACAACTATCAATATTTACCCGCAGTGTACACACACACACACACACACACACACACACACACACACACACACACACACACACACTCACACTCACACACACACACACTCACACAAGAGCACACACACTGGCACACACGGCTCAGAACACACAGATTCACTTTATACTACACCAGCTCTCCCTCCCTCTCACACACACACACACACACACTTATCTCTTATCACCCCAGCTAATAAAGGCCAGAGAGCATAACATCACACAACTATCAATATTTACCCGCAGTGTACACACACACACACACACACACACACACACACACACACACACACACACACACAGAGTGCTGGAAGAATTCCAGAACGTTAGATTAAGGAAAGTAGTATTCTAGAATGCTGGATTAGGGAAAAATAGAACTCGTGGCGTAGGAGACAGAGAGTGAGGAGGAAGTGACACAAATCTAACGTCTGCTGCACTCTAAATGGGAGTGCCACAGCTCTACAGCTCACTCTAAATGGGAGTGCCACAGTTCACTCTAAATGGGAGTGCCACAGCTCACTCTAAATGGGAGTGCCACAGCTCTACAGCTCACTCTAAATGGGAGTGCCACAGTTCACTCTAAATGGGAGTGGCTTCATTGGCCCACTGCTTCAGCTCACTCTAAATGGGAGTGCCACAGCTCACTCTAAATGGGAGTGCCACAGCTCACTCTAAATGGGAGTGCCACAGCTCACTCTAAATGGGAGTGCCACAGCTCACTCTAAATGGGAGTGCCACAGCTCACTCTAAATGGGAGTGCCACAGCTCTACAGCTCACTCTAAATGGGAGTGCTTCAGCTCACTCTAAATGGGAGTGCTTCAGTGGCCCACTGCCACAGCTCACTCTAAATGGGAGTGGCTTCAGTGGCCCACTGCCACAGCTCACTCTAAATGGGAGTGCTTCAGTGGCCCACTGCCACAGCTTTGCCAAAACAAAACTAAGTAAGACTAAGTAGCTGCAAAACATCCAGGGTATTCATCTGTGAGTTTGTGTGTGTGTGGGGGGTTGTATGTGTGTACATGTGCATGTGTGTATGTGTGTGTGTATGTGTTTACGGGACTGTGTGTGTGTGTGTGTGTGTGTCTGACAGTGGCACAATCTCTTATGGCAAAAATCTGACAACGAAATGAGCACTTCCTTCATTAAGCGGAGCTACTCTCCATTGTTAGAAATAAACACACAAACTGTGACTGTTACATCAGACAACAGACACACTGCAAAGACATCACACTGCCCACACACACACTCACACACACACACACACACTCACACACACACTCTCTCTCTCTCACACACAAACACACTCACACACATTTACACACACGTAGGTGATAAATGGACACAGTGATGTTTTCAGCAGTTTGAGGACAGGAGGTCGACTGTCACCATTTCCCTCCAGATGTCCGCTCAAAGGTTGTACTGTATTACGCAAACACCCCCACACACATACACACACACACACACAGAAACACACACACACACACACACACACACACACACACACACACACAAAAGCACACACACACACACACACACATACCCACACACACACACAGAAACACCCCCCCCCCACACACACACACACACACAGAGAAACACATACACACACACACACACATACAGAAACACACACACACACACACACACATACCCCCCCACACACACACAGAAACACACACACACACAGAAACACACACACACAGAAACACACACACACACAGAAACACACCGACACACACAGCAACACACACAGACACACACACAGAAACACACACACACATACCCACACACACAGAAACACACACAGAAACACACACACACACACACACACACACACACACAGAAACACACACACAGCAACACACACACAGAAACACAACGACACACACAGCAACACACACACAGAAACACACACACACACACACACACACACACACACACGCACATCCTGACCTCTTTCGCTGGCATCGTCCACCAGCACGATCTCCTCCAGCAGCTGGCGTGGGGAGCGGCTGATGACGGAGTGCACAGTGCGCAGCAGAGTGCTCCAGGCCTCGTTGTGGAACACGATCACCACACTGGTGCGCGGAAGATCGCCCGCATACAGCTTACTCTTACACCTGTGGACACACACCCCCCAACAACATCAATACAACATTATCAGTATACAGCTTATTCTTACACCTGTGGACACACACCCCCCAACAACATCATCAGTATACAGCTTATTCTTACACCTGTGGACACACACCCCCCAACATCATCAGCATACAGCTTACTCTTACACCTGTGGACACACACCCCCCAACAACATCAATACAACATCATCAGTATACAGCTTATTCTTACACCTGTGCACACACACCCCCCAACAACATCAATACAACATCATCAGTATACAGCTTACTCTTACACCTGTGGACACACACCCCCCAACAACATCAATACAACATCATCAGTATACAGCTTACTCTTACACCTGTGGACACACACCCCCCAACAACATCAATACAACATCATCAGTATACAGCTTATTCTTACACCTGTGGACACACACCCCCCAACAAATTCAATACAACATCATCAGTATACAGCTTATTCTTACACCTGTGGACACACACCCCCCAACATCATCATCAGTAAGGCAAGGCAAGGCAAGGCAAGTTTATTTGTATAGCGCATTTCATACACAACGGCAATTCAATGTGCTTCACAAAAAAAAAAGCAAAGGACAATATATAAGGGCATAAAAGATAAAGTAATTGTAGAAGCATAAAAGGTAAAACAAGTGTAAAAGCAAACAAGTAAAATTAGTATGTGGTATGAGAAGTCACCCCACCGGGACTCGAACCGTGGTCTCCGGGGTACTAAACGGGGGCTCTGACCGCAACGCCAACGTACACTCAGGTGTCCGTCATGCATCTCCCACCATACTTCTCATACAGTGGCTGGACTTCCGATGACCTCATAGCAAGCCATCTCAATTCTGACACCAGTTGTAGCGAAGGGGAGGAGAAGTCACCCCACCGGGACTCGAACCCAGGTCTCTGGGTTACTAAACGGGGGCCCTGACCGCAACGCCAAAGAGCCAGGCTCGTTGGGGTGGCAGTCAGAGCACACCCACAACTCTAGTGATGGTCACTCCATCACATTGACTTCCCCTTCGGGTCAGAGCACACCCACAACTCTAGTGATGGTCACTCCATCACATTGCCTTCCCCTTCGGGAAGCGCAGCCATGCGCTTCACACACTCGGGTGTTCCTCACGCATCTCACAGGTAGATAAAAGATATAAAAGCATAAGAAACACACAAAATAAAAATAAAATTAGTAGGAATCAGTAACAGAAAGCATCTGAAAACAGTTTGGTCTTAAGTCTAGATTTGAAACTGCCAACAGTAGGAGCATTTTTAATGTCTTCTGGAAGTTGGTTCCAGAGCTTTACAGCGTAGCAGCTGAATGCCGCTTCCCCACATTTTGTTCTAACAACAGGTTCTACCAACAAATTTTTCTGAAGTGATCTCAGAGACCTAGTTGGTGCGTATAACTGAAACATATCAAATAGGTAATTGGGTCCCATCCCATTTAATGATTTAAATACAAGAAGCAATGCCTTAAAGTCAATTCTATAACTTACTGGGAGCCAGTGCAGGGACATTAAAACTGGAGTAATGTGGTCAGATCTTTTGGTTCTTGTAAGAACCCTTGCTGCTGCATTTTGGATCAGTTGAAGCTGTTTGATGGTCTTTTTAGGAAGGCCAGTAAAAAGGCCATTACAGTAATCAACCCTACTGGAAATAAAGGCATGTACAAGTTTTTCTAGATCTTGTTTTGACATAAGGCCTCTAAGTTTAGCAATGATTTTTAGGTGATAGAATGCAGATTTAGTGATTGCTTTCATGTGACTGTTGAATGTTAATTCACTGTCAATAAACACACCGAGATTTTTAACAGTATCTTTTGCTTTAAGCTCCTTAGTCTCAAGAGCAGTAGTGATCCTACGTCTGCCTTCCTTTTTCCCAAATATAAAACTTGCCCAAACCGACCCCTGAGTAAACCGACTTCCTTTGAAAACCGACCGACTTTATTGGTCCCGAAAATTCCCCATTGGAACTAATGACAAAAGACACTGGATAAACCGACCACTGTCTACTCTGAATACCGACTACCTTGGTCGGTCCGAAGTAACAAATTCACACTCTATAGACCGACCAATCGACTGAATGACCGACTGCCGGCGATCACAAAGACCAGGGAATCACTAGGCACGAGGCGCTAAATGCACGCCCACAGGCAGACAAAAACAAAACATTGTCCATGTGGTAAAACAACGGTCGGTCCGAAGTAACAAATTCACACTCTATAGACCGACCAATCGACCGAATGGCCGACTGCCGGCGATCATAAAGACCAGGGAATCACTGGCGCTGTACTGTGCACTGTACTGTATTGTTTTGATGTTGACACCTACGCGCTATCAAATTCACACATTGTTTTTTGAATATAGGTCGTTCACAGTGGGTGTGAGCAAAGAATAAAAATGTTTAAAAGGGCGATTTTACACAGGGAAATTCATTCGATCACTGGAATCACTGAGATACAGTTGCTCTCTACAAGAATTACCGATTGCTTCAGCTACGCTACTTTTTCTGAATTCTCAATATGAGTCGTCCACAGAAACGTCGCCGTATGGAGTTGACCCTTACAGACAAGGTCAATCTCATCAAAGAAGCCGAGTCAACAAAGATGACGAGACAACAACTTGGTGAGAAGTTTGGCATTGGCAAGACTACGGTAACAGACATCATTAAGAAGAAGGACCAGTACCTGAAACAGTTTGAAGAGAATGCTGACGGCTCCAGACAGCGGGTAAAGACGACCACCAAGTTTGAAGATGTCAGTGCTTTGTTTTGGACTTGGTTTCAGCAGGTACGAGCAAAGAACATCCCAGTATCAGGCCCAATGGTGCAGGAGAAGGCTCTGGCCATAGCAACGGATATTGGTGTGTATGATTTCAAGGCTTCCAATGGTTGGTTAGACAGTTGGCGTAGTCGATATGCTGTGAAATCATTCAAGGTGAATGGTGAAAGTGCAGACGTTGATGCCCAAGTTGTTGATGACTTTAAAAGCCGTATTGCTGAGATGTGTCAGGGGTATAGTGCTGAGAACATTTTTAACACAGACGAGACTGGTGTCTATTTCCGTGCCCTACCCGATAGAACTCTCGCTCACAAAGCAGACGACTGCAAGGGGGGGAAAGTATCCAAAGAAAGATTGACAGTAATGTTTACGTGTAGCATGACCGGGGAGAAATTGAAGCCGTTCGTTATTGGGAAAGCTAAGAAGCCTCGCTGTTTCAAGCATATCGATGTGCAGACCCTTCCTGTGTATTGGAACTCAAACAAGAAAGCCTGGATGACCGGTTCCCTGTTTAATGAGTACCTCCGGGAATTTAACAACCTTATGCGACGTCAGCGACGTAAAGTGCTACTCTTTCTGGACAACGCCACCTCACACTGCCCTGACATCAAACTGTCCCACATCACGTTGAAGTTCTTTCCAGCGAATACAACCTCAGTGCTACAACCCCTAGACCAAGGCATCATACGAGCATTTAAAGCCAGATATAGAAAGAGACTGTTGCGTGCTGTCATTGCCAAGGTCGACAATGCAACCACTGCAAGTGAAGTCGCCAAGTCGGTTAACGTCCTCGACGCTATCCACTGGATAAGCGGAGCGTGGAACGAGACGAAGACAGAGACAATTGTGAAATGTTTTAGGAACAGTGGGTTTAATGTCGTCGGTCTTGATGGTAGCGATGCACAGCCGGGTACAGCTGACGACGAAGAGCTAAGAAGACTCATCCAGCAAGTTCACCAATCTACAGAAGGAGAAGGGCAGTGTACCGTAGACGAGTTCGTCAACTTCGATGACAGTGTGCCCACAGAGGAGACGTACGGCGGTGAGTGGGAGAAACAGATCGTCGAGAATTTTCTCAGCGACAAGACGCAGGAAACCAACGACGACGAAGATGACAGCGAAGAAAAGGATGATGACAGTGAAAACACAGATCTAAATGACGGCAGTGATTTGTCAGACAGCAACGTCCTAGCCATGTTGGGTAAGCTACGCAACTATGCGTCGAACAAGGACTCTGTCTACCTGAAAGCGGTCCAAGACCTCCACACACTAACAGAGCAGAGAATTGTTGAGAAGAGGCTCACATTGAAGCAGTCGTCACTTGCATCATTTTTCAAGCCAGTGTAAAATCAACAGACACTTACATGATCAATTGTGTGTATGATACAGTACCAACCATTGTGAAAATCACTGACATCGTTTTTTTTAAATTAAGTTCATTACATTTTTTGTACTGTAAATATAAATGTGCAAATAAATACAGTACAACTGGAGTGTAATATATTGTGTGCTTGTCATATTTGTGTGTGAGAAGTACGAACATTTACACAGCATGTCATATTGTGTTGCAGGAGCGTCAGCCACGCCCACCCCGAACAAACCGACTCATTGTGAAAACCGACCATAAATTGTGGTCCCAGTCACGGTCGGTTTAGGCAAGTTTTACTGTACAATTACTTCAGTTTTATCTGCGTTCAGCTGAAGAAAATTGTGTGACATCCAGTTGTTGATTTGTTCGATACACCCACAGAGAGATTCAAGGGGGGTATAGTCATTGGGTGACAGAGCTAAGTAAACTTGGGTGTCGTCAGCATAACTATGGTAATTGACCGAGTTGTTTTTTATGATTTGCCCAAGCGGAAGCATATAGAGGTTGAATAGTAATGGTCCAAGGATTGACCCCTGTGGGACACCACAGGTCAAGGACGTAGATGCTGAGGTACAGTTTCCAATAGCAACAAAAAAGCTCCTTTGTTGTAAGTATGATTTTAACCAATTGATAACCGTACCAGTGAATCCAACCCAGTGTTCCAGTCGATGTAGTAGTATGCAGTGATCAACAGTGTCAAAAGCTGCACTAAGGTCCAGTAACACCAAGACTGATGTTTTGTCAACATCACAATTAAGACGTATATCATTTATGACCTTAATAAGAGCTGTTTCAGTGCTGTGATTGGCACGGAAACCTGACTGAAACTTATCAAAGCAACTATTTGATGTAAGAAAGGCAGTTAATTGATTAAAAACAATTTTTTTTCGATTATTTTTCCAATAAATGGTAAATTGGATATAGGCCTGTAGTTATTAAGCACTGAACCATCAAGGTTATTCTTTTTCGGTAAGGGTTTTACAACTACATTTTTTAAAGAGGAAGGAAAATGCCAGTCTGTAGTGATGTATTTATAATCTGAAGTACATCGGCTGATATAAGATGAACAGATTTGAAAAAAAATTGTGGGCAAAATATCCAGTTCAGATGTGGAAGAACTGAGATTTTGTACGTTTTTTTCAAGAGTTTCATTGTCAACTAAGCTAAATGTTGGCATTAGGTTGAGGTCCCCTCTCTTTACAGCCAGTGGTTCCAGACTTTGAGCTATTTGCAATTGGGAAGCTATATTCAGTCGTATTTTATCAAATTTTCCTTTGAAAAAAGATGCAAAGTCATTGCATTTATTAACCGAGGAAAGCTCAGGAGGCAACTGTGATGAGGGATTTGTTAACTTCTCAACAGTAGAAAATAGCACACGGGCATTGTTGATATTCCTATTTATGATGTTAGAGAAGAAGGACTGTCTTGCTTTAGAGATTTCCAAATTGTATTTACCAAGCATCTCTTTATGAATTTGATAATGAATCCGAAGTTTAGATTTACGCCACATTCTTTCAGACTTTCTACACTCTCTCTTTAGCAGTTTAACCACTGGATTCAGTTTCCAGGGTGCTTTTTGTCAGCAACTCTTTTGGTTTTTAAAGGGGCAATATTATCCATAATAAGTGTCATCCTAGAATTAAAATGTATCATTAAATCGTCTACGCAGTCTGATGGTTGACTTGGAGTATGTGAGAGTGCCTGCTCAAAAAGGAGACCTGTGCCATTATTTATGACTCTCCTTCTTACAGACATAGACCTGTTTTGAATGTGAGGGGACATACAAACATCAAAGAAAACACAAAAATGATCGGATATGGCCAAGTCCATAACAGTTGTAGAGACATTAAGACCCTTTGTGATAACAAGGTCAAGGGTATGGCCATGAGAGTGTGTTGGCCCCTGAACATGTTGTGTTAGGCTGAAGGTATCAATCAGTGTGAGAAATTCTTTGGCATAGGTGTTTTCTGGATTATCGACATATCGACAGTATACAGTTTATTCTTACACCTGTGGACACACACACCCCAACATCATCATCACTATACAGCTTATTCTTACACCTGAGGACGCCCACACCCCAACATCATCAGTATACAGCTTATTCTTACATCTGTGGACACACACAACCCAACAACATCATCAGTATACAGCTTATTCTTACACCTGAGGACGCACACAACCCAACATCATCATCACCACAAGATCATCAGTATACAGCTTATTCTTACACCTGAGGACACACACCCCCCAACATCATCAGTATACAGCTTATTCTTACACCTGAGGACACACACGCCCCGACAACATCATCAGTATACAGCTTATTCTTACACCTGAGGACACACACACCCCAACATCATCACCACAAGATCATCAGTATACAGCTTATTATTACACCTGAGGACACACACCCCCCAACATCATCAGTATACAGCTTATTCTTACACCTGAGGACACACACGCCCCGACAACATCATCAGTATACAGCTTATTCTTACACCTGAGGACACACACACCCCAACATCATCACCACAAGATCATCAGTATACAGCTTATTATTACACCTGAGGACACACACCCCCCAACATCATCAGTATACAGCTTATTCTTACACCTGAGGACACACACGCCCCGACAACATCATCAGTATACAGCTTATTCTTACACCTGAGGACACACACGCCCCGACAACATCATCACCACAAGATCATCAGTATACAGCTTATTCTTACACCCAGTGAACACACACACCCCAACATCATCATCAGTATACAGCTTATTCTTACACCTGTGGACACACACAACCCAACAACATCAATACAAGATCATCCGGATACAGCTTATTCTTACACCTGAGGACACACACAACCCAACATCATCAGTATACAGCTTATTGTTACACCTGTGGACACACACAACCCAACAACATCATCACCACAAGATCATCCGGATACAGTTTATTCTTACCCCTGAGGACACACACACCCCAACAACGGCATCAGTATAAAAGAAGTATTGTCACACACACACACACACACACACACAAACATGAGATCATTAGGGTAGAGCTTATTCTTACACTTATGGACACACACAGAACACAAACAGATCAGGAGACATCATTCTTACAGCCCCAGCCCCAGACACACCCCCACACACAGATCAACAGTTTATTATTGCACCTTTGCACACATAAAGCCACACCAGAATAAGCATCTCCAGCCACACGAACAGCTTTTAAAAAGCCCTTTAAAGCCAAAGAAGTCCTCTCAGATTGAGAAAATCAGAAAGAGTGTGTGAGAGAGAGAGTGATAGAGGGGGAGGGAGTGAGAGATAGCGAGAGAGAGAGTCAGCATGAAAGAGAGAGAGACAGAGTGAAATAGATAGCAAGAGAGAGAGACAGAGGGAGTGAGAGATAGCGAGATTGAGAGAGAGAGAGAGAGTGAAAGAGAGAGAGGTAAAGCAAGAGCAAGCTAGAATGAAATAGAAAGAGAGAGAGAGAGAGAGAGAGAGAAAGAGAGAGAGAGAGAGACAGAGAGAAAGAGAGAGAGAAAGAGAGAGAGAGAGTGAAGAGAGAGAGAGAGAGAGAGAGAGAGAGAGACAGAGAGAGAAAGAGACAGAGGTAAAGCAAGAGGAAGCTAGAATGAGAGAGAGAGAGAGAGAGAGAGAGAGAGAGAAAGAGAGAGAGAGAGACAGAGACAGAGAGAGTAAAAGAGAGAGAGAGAGAGAGAGAGAGAGAGAGAGAGAGAGAGGTAAAGCAAGAGGAATGAAAGGTAGAGATCAGTAGGAATATTAAAGTCTAGAGAGGATTACATAACACCTGGTTGTCATGCCAACCAGCCTGCAGGGGAACAGGAAGTCCAGTGTTTCAAGAGTGTGGGGCAAACACACGAGTGCATCCACATGTTCAAAAACAAGGCCCGCACACACACACACACACACACACACACATACACACACACACACACACACACATACACACACACACACACACACACACACACACACACACACACACACACGCATCCACATGCTCAAAAACAAGGCCCG
>CM050218.1:3887500-3895000 GCA_027475355.1 Coilia nasus
AGTGGCCATCTTTACAGAAACACACACACACTCAGATTAGCAGGAGTGGTCATCTTTACACAAACACACACACACACTCAGCAACTCAAAGGTCTGTGTTCTGCAGTGCTGCTTTGATGAAATGCAACATACATCCTTGTGTGGATGGGATTAAAAAAGTGTTTTTATGATGTTTTATGATGGATTTTTGCCACCCGGCGCAGAGCTATGAAAGCCTTAACATGTCGACAACCTTGTGTTTCTGTCGAGCGACACTTGTCGGTGTTTCTGTGGAGCGACACTTGTCGGTGTTTCTGTGGAGCGACACTTGTCACCTGGACTATAAACTGGCATTTAGTCTCCTCTCCTAAAGCTCTAGTCCAGTGTTTCTCAACGTTTTTCAGACTGAGGACCACTTCCCTCCCTTTAAAACACCTTAAGGACCTTAACTCCACTCCCCCCATATGAGGCTAACAGGGCTATGTGAATGCATGAACTCCACTCCCCCCATATGAGGCTAACAGGGCTATGTGAATCCCCCCATATGAGGCTAACGGCTATGTGAATGCATGAACTCCACTCCCCCCATATGAGGCTAACAGGGCTATGTGAATCCCCCCATATGAGGCTAACAGGGCTATGTGAATGCATGAACTCCACTCTCCCTATATGAGGCTAACAGGGCTATGTGAATGCATGAACTCCACTCCCCCCATATGAGGCTAACAGGGCTATGTGAATGCATGAACTCCACTCCCCCCATATGAGGCTAACAGGGCTATGTGAATGCATGAACTCTACTCCCCCCATATGAGGCTAACAGGGCTATGTGAATGCATGAACTGGTGCAGCATCACAGCCATAACTAGGGAATAGCTAGAAGATTATATATGTGTTGTTTAAACACACTCTGTACAGCATAGGTAGCTTAAGAAGCTCGAAAAAAATAATATTTTAACACAACTGCTCGCAAACCACTTGGGATTTCTTGCAGACCACCATTAGTCCTCGGACCACGCTTTGAGAAACACTAGACTAGACTCCAGCCCCTGTACACTTCGTCAAAGAATGATGATGATGACGCTGATGACGATAATGTTCAGGCTAAATGCAGCCCACTGTGTGTTTTATTCATGTCCTTCTTCTTTTCTTAGGCATGGCTCAGGAGGGAAGCACAGGGCCACACACTTGATTGATTACACTCCCCTTATTCAGCAGGCCCCGGGAGTGTGAGTGTGTGTGTGTGTGTGTGTGTGTGTGTATGTGTGCGTGTGTGTGTGTGTGTGCGTGTGTGTGTGCGTGTGTGTGTGTGTGTGTGTGTGCGTGTGTGTGTGTGTGTGTGTGCGTGTGTGTGTGTGTATGTGTGCGTGTGTGTGCGTGTGTGTGTGTGTGTGTGTGTGTGTGTGTATGTGTGTGTGTGTGTGTGTGTGTGTGCTTGTGTATGTGTGCGTGTGTATGTGTGTGTGTGTGTGTGTGTGTGTATATGTGTGCGTGTGTGTGTGTGTGTGTGTGTGTGTGTGTGTGTGTGTGTGTGTGTGTGTGTGAGTGTGTGATTAGTATTCGTAAGGTGCAACAGCATGAGTGAAAGGCACTCAGGAGTAGAACCACAGCAATCGGTCCCACACACACTCCTCGTTTCCCACACACACTCCCCGTTCCCCACACACACTCCTCGTTCCCCACACACACTCCCCGTTCCCCACACACACTCCTCGTTTCCCACATAGGTGATAGACTGACTGGGAATGCCTGTCCTTTTGTACCTATATTTATCCACTGGAGGGAGAGAGCGGGAGAGAGTGTGTGTGTGTGTTTGTGTGTGTGGTTGCTTGGTCACTGATCTGACGGCTCCTCGCAGTTGGAGGGCAATAATGCCTCTTACAGACAGCTTGTGGATTAAAGCTGAGCAACTCTTTGAAGTTCAACCTCAATAAACCAACGGGTCATCTAAAAAACACACACGCGCACACACACACACACACCCTCTCTCACCGACAAACACGCACACACACTCTCTCACCGACAAACACACACACACACACTGTATCTCACCGACAAACACACACACCCTTTCTCACTGACAAACATGCACCACACTCTCTCACCGACAAACACGCACACACACTCTCTCTCAGCGACAAACACACACACACTCTCTTTCTTTCTCTTTCCCGACACACATGCACACAATCTCTCTCTGTCTCTCTCTCTGTCTCTCTCTCTCTCTGTCTCTCTCTCTCTCTGTCTCTCTCTCTCTCTCTCTCTCAAACACACACACACAGAAACACACCCAAATAAACAGCAGTGGGACCATTATGTAGGCTTTATCCAGTGAGGTAACCAGGAGGCCTAATACTCTCTCACACACACACACACACACACACACACACACACACACACACACACACACACACACACACACACACACACACACACAGAAACACACCCAAATAAACAGCAGCGGGACCTTCTTGTAGGCTTTATCCAGTGAGGTAACCAGGAGGCCTATTACTCTCTCTCTCTCTCACACACACACACACACACACACACACACACACACACACACACACACACACACAGAAACACACCCAAATAAACAGCAGCGGGACCTTCTTGTAGGCTTTATCCAGTGAGGTAACCAGGAGGCCTAATACTCTCACACACACACACAGAAGCACACTCAAATAAACAGCAGTGGGACCTTCATGTAGGCTTTATCCAGTGAGGTAAACAGGAGGCCTAATACTCTCACACACACACACACACACACACACACACAGAAGCACACTCAAATAAACAGCAGTGGGACCTTCATGTAGACTTTATCCAGTGAGGTAAACAGGAGGCCTAATACTCTCACACACACACACACACACACACACACACACACACACACACACACACACACAGAAGCACACTCAAATAAACAGCAGTGGGACCTTCATGTAGACTTTATCCAGTGAGGTAAACAGGAGGCCTAATACTCTCTCACACACACACACACACACACACACACACACACACACACAGAAGCACACTCAAATAAACAGCAGTGGGACCTTCATGTAGACTTTATCCAGTGAGGTAAACAGGAGGCCTAATACTCTCTCACACACACACACACACACACACACACACACAGAAGCACACTCAAATAAACAGCAGTGGGACCTTCATGTAGACTTTATCCAGTGAGGTAAACAGGAGGCCTAATCCCCCCGGTGAGAGTGCCTGGCTCGGTTAGCTGTGTTCCCAGGCGCCATGGGGACCGCTGCCCTGCGCTGTGGACGGTGAGCCGAGGACCAATTAAATGCCTCCGCAGGAGCCTCGCCGGTCACCAAGGAAACCGACGACGACAGATACCACTGATCCCTTCAGCCGCCAGGGGAACACAAGGTGGCGGTGAAGCGGGGGGGGTTCAAAGGTCACTGGTGACATTACCATATGAGGATTTATGTGTGTGTGTGTTTGTGTGTGTTTGTGTGTGTGTCTACAATTGTACTTGAGGTTGGTTAATGGTCAGAACATGAGCTTGGTCTGTGAGTTTATGTGCCTGTGTGTGTGTGTGTGTGTGTATTTACAATTGTACTTGAGGTTGGTTAATGGTCAGAACATGAAGAGCTTGGTGTGTGAGTTAATTTGCCTGTGTGTGTGTGTGTGTGTGTGTGTGTATGTGTGTGTGTGTGTGTGTGTGTGTGTGTCTACAATTGTACTTGAGGTTGGTCAATGGTCAGAACATGAAGAGCTTGGTGTGTGAGTTAATTTGCCTGTGTGTGTGTGTGTGTGTGTGTGTGTGTGTGTGTGTGTGTCTACAATTGTACTTGAGGTTGGTCAATGGTCAGAACATGAAGAGCTTGGTGTGTGTGAGCTGCCACATGACCCACACTGGGATCGGAGGCGAAAAGCCAAGTTCCTGCAAAGCCTGGCTGCATTCTCTGCCACCAAGCCACACTTTAATAGGTCTGTCTTACTCTTGATATCAGCAACAATTATAAACACATTTACAGCCTCATTATTGAGATTAGATATCCTGCAGCTACTCAGCAGCGTACCTTATCAGATTAAACAGAACAGGGTGTTGTTAAGCAGACCTTGATAAAACAAACTCGAGTTGACCTGTTATTTATAGCAAGTAGCCATATCTTATCCAGGTGCTCCACAACACATCCCTCTCATGAACAGAACAGCTGCACTCTATACAATATGACTGAAATGCTGTGTAGGTTACTCATAGTTCTGAGATCCATCACATCAGTCATTTCAGATAAGCATACTCTGAGCATAAAAGCGGTCCGACAATGCGTTGTCCCACAATGGTGAAACAAGCTACCAGTTGCTACGAGAGCAGGGCAATCCCTCTCTACCTTTAAGAAACTCTTAGAAAAGAATATCCTTCTTCTGGGACTACTTCCCTTTCCAACAAAGCTCGCCTCCACTTACCAACACTGCACACTGTCCTGCCCCCTGTCTGCACTAGCTTTGTGATGCTACTGCTTACGCTGTTCTCTTCTGCATATCAGTAGCTTGATGTTGTGTCCTTTGCTGTAAGTCGCTTTGAATATAAGTGTCTGCTAAGTGCTAAGTAATGTTGCGAACACTGTAGCCTGAACACTGTACTCCGGTGCTACGCTATCTAAGAACGGAAGAGCAGTCAGTGAGGCAAGGCATCACTTGCGTAACTCCCTCCCTCGCTTAATTCACTTGCAGTTGTAAGAAAAAGATATGCGTTTCTCTTGGTTGATGCAGCAATCATATTTTATTCCAGTAAAAAGTGGTGACAAAGAATGGGAAACATACTCTGGATTCAGCGGTGTAACTCTGAACCACAAGCATCTCAAACTCTAGCCATTTATGCTGTTAAGACTCCTCTATGTCCTTGATGTAAATGCACTAGGTTGATCATTCAAACAGGTCTGGAGAGCTTTTGTCACTGTGTATGATAATTACATTACCTTGAAACATTGCCTGTGATGGTTCTCACTTGACTACCTCCGCAATCCAAACTACATTTCATTGGCATTTTCATACCCCAGGTGAATGTGGACCGTTCTTGTTACCATAATGGGATTACCATTCAGGAAGCCACCTTCTTAGTAATCAAAGTGGCTGCTTCATCATGATCTCAGGCAGGGCAACTATAATTTCTTGCACACTCGTAGGCGTAATTTATGGTGTGGACGGTGGGGACATATCCATACCCATTTCTAAATTAGCTCAGTTGCTCCTACCAATTTCATCGTGCAAGATACATTGTGCAAGATAGTTTTCATAGAGTCATGTTTGATGAAGACACAACAATTTATGAAAATCACAAAGTTGCAACTTCTGTAATGTTGCAAATTCAATTGACATGTACACATCCACACACACACCAATACACACACCAACACACACACACACACACACACACACAGAGCTGTATAGTGCTTGTCCCTACCAATTGTTTCACACATCGTGCAGATAGTTTTCAACGTGTCATGTTCGGTGAGGACACAACAATTTATCAAATTCACAATGATGAGACCAAACCCTTGCTTGCACCGTTGCAAAAAAGGGAAGCACCATGCGTTATCTAAGAGCTCCAGGAAGATGATGACAGATGACACACAAATTACCAGTAAAAGATGACATCTTTATTAGAAGTGGAAACTACACTAGAAACGCGCTTGACGGTTGTTTTCGCAGCAGAGTTAATAGTTAACAGCATGCTGTGGTGCAAACTGAGTGCCTTGCTCTCTGCAGACGGTAATCCAGAGACATTTAGAGCCAGCAGAGACCCACTATGGGGCCGCTGTCTGTAGCCTACTACATTACAGAGCAGCAAAGCCATCTCAAACACTGGAAATTCACATTAGGATACCGTCCAAAACACACACACACACGCACACAATGACCGACACACACAGACTGGCGCTCTCTCTTTCTCTCTGTTCCTCTCTCGCTCACACACACACACACACCTGACATGTCCCACATCCAAGCGCTCCGCTGGGACGAGGCCACATGCGCAGGTGTGACGTCAGAGGCGCGGTGGGTACTCGTGACCCCATGCGGAGGGGAAGAGATGTTGGTGCGAGTGCCTCTCATGACCCCGTGCAGAGGGGAAGAGATGTTCGCACGAGTGTCACTCTGCAGGGCCAGCGCTCACTTCCTCACGCCAACACACAGCAGACCTGAGTGCGCCCACTGTGGGCCTCGGCCAATCACACACACACACACACACACACACACACGCACACACACACACACACACACGCTGCCTATAGTGCATGCCTTCACATACACACACACTTTATTGACAGGCGCGCACACACACACACACGCACATGCCTTCACATATACACTGACTTTATTCACACAAGAACATCACTATGTATAGGTAGCGTAATGTAACGTAATGTAACGTAATGTAGTGTAATGTAGTGTAGTGTAGTGTAGTGTAATGTAATGTAATGTAACGTAACGTAATGTAATGTAATGTAGTGTAGTGTAGCGTAATGTAATGTAATGTAATGTAATGTAGTGTAATGTAACGTAATGTAATTTAGCAGGGCAGCGCTTGAGGAAAGGAAGTAGTGCTTTGCTGTAGGCTGCAGTGCAAATCCTGCCTCTTTGGACGAGCCTCTGTTTAATGAGAAAACATGGAAGAGGTGCCTGTGTGTGTGTGTGTGTGTGTGTGTGTGTGTGTGGGTCTGGGCTGCACAGGATGTCTCCAGGCCTTAAGTGCAGCTTGTACATGGACACTATTCTGTGTGGGGTAAAAACACAGGGCCAGGGCTCTGTGTGTGTGTGTGTGTGTGTGTGTGTGTGTGTGTGTGTGTGTGTGTGTGGGTGTCTGAGGTCAGTCACAGCTGAGGAAGCCATTTACAGGCCACTCTCCCACCGGCACAATGAGCCTTATTGTGGAAGGGCGACAGAGGGTGTGTGTGTGTGTGTGTGTGTGTGTGTGTGTGGGGTCATGTGAAGGAGTGGGTGGGGGTCCGTGTGTGTGTGTGTGTATGTGTGCGTGTGTGTGTGCATATGTATGTGTATGTCCTTCCTGCATGTGTTTGTGTGTGTATGTGTGTGAGTATTTACATGTGTGTGTGGGGGGTGACTCTATTTATGGCTAATTCTCCTCCAATCAGACGCAGAGTGTGTGCTGTGGCTAAGGGAGCGTCCAATCAGAGGCAGAGTGTGTGCTGTGGCTAAGGGGACGTCCAATCAGAGGCAGAGTGTGTGCTGTGGCTAAGGGAGCGTCCAATCAGCTGCAGAGTGTGTTCTGTGGCTAAGGGGACGACCAATCAGAGGCAGAGTGTGTGCTGTGGCTAAGGGGACGACCAATCAGAGGCAGAGTGTGTGCTGTGGCTAAGGGGACGACCAATCAGAGGCAGAGTGAGTGCTTGGGCTAAGGGAGCGTCCAATCAGAGGCAGAGTGTGTGCTGTGGCGGAACAGCAGCTGGAGCTCGTCAAGTGGAGCAGCCCCAGCACAGGAATGCAGGGGTGTGTGTGTGTGTGTGTGTGTGTGTGTGTGTGTGTGTG
>CM050218.1:3905000-3952500 GCA_027475355.1 Coilia nasus
ACACACACACTCACACACACACAACTCTCAGATTTACAGGGCCAGAATGTGGGTCAGGCCAACACCCCAGCACCAGCTACTGTCCTCACGCACAGGTTCAGAGTAAGGGGCTCATTTTCACACACACACACACACACACACACACACACACACACACACACACACACACACACACACACACACACACACACACAACACACACACACACACACACACACTGCTCCCTTTGGTCTCCCCTCCACCTGTTCAATAACTGGTTGGTGTTATTCCCATTACCGGCCTCCTGGAAACAGCGCCCCACCCCCCAAAGCTGGAGCTCGGGGTTTGAGTTCCCATCCACTCCACACAGGCACCAGCAACAGCTGCACTTACACAACCAGCAGATACCCCCGCCATGACTAACCCACCCCAGAGCCGCACAGAACAATGTTGTCCGCATGACCTATAAAAGCAGTTCTAACCACTCCTACACGTCCCTATCTCTCACCAGCGCTATGGAATGGCCACTGGCTAAGTAATATTACTATACTCGACTACTATACTCTAATATAATATACTATACTATACTTACTACTATACTATAATATAATATAATATATTGCAGTTTACTGCTACACTATAATATAATATACTATACAGTATTGTACTATACTACTGTACTATACTGGCTAAGTAACGAGTCAATTAGTAACGAGTTACAAGTAGCCCACCAGTTGTTACACACACTTACTGTATTTGCAATCCACTGAAATAAAGACGACCATCTTTGCTATGTGTAGTCGTGCTGCCAAATAGCTTTAGACAACCCACCAAGCAAAGGCGTGCGTGTGTGTGTGAGCGCGGAAGGAATGGGTGTTTATGCGTGTGTGTTTGTGCGCGGAAGGAATGGGTGTTGCCCCTTTTTTTCCGTTCATTAGGCTAATAAGATACTGACATTAACATTAAATGTTAATTAAAACAGGTATAACAGATAATTAATCCACTGAATATCTTGTTTATTACTTTTCTTTCACTTGACGGAGGACAAAACCACTTTTACAGGTTCATTTGGTGCTAACTATTGGAGTCATTCGCAAGTTTGCTGGCATTCTATTTCTCCTTTCCAACGACTTGTCCAAACCCCACCAGGGACTTGGAGAATTATTCCTTTGCGTGAGTTTTCCGTTACACGCCAGACATTCTCTCCCATGCCAGTCAGCTGGCGGTGGTTTAATCTAACGTACACTTACATCTATGCAATGGGGAGAAAAGGGTCAGGGATGTTCAGGCAGATTCTAGGTCAGCGCATTATAAATTGTGGCTTATTTACACACAGATAAACAAATGGTTTGGGTTGATTATTAACAACCCAGTGCACAGTCCCACTAAAAAATAACATTTTGTCAAACGCAAGCCTGTTTGTGAGTGCAGTGATATCGCTTGCTTGTTACAACACGTATAAATCAATGGCCTTCACAACAACAACAGCTCGCATTCCTAAACTATCTCCCCCACTTCTCCTCCTGCAAATCTAAATCCACAATCCGCTACCCTATTCGGTGCCTCACACAAGGCGAGTCCTTGCTGCTACTAATATCTGCCGACTATAACAACTAAGCTTAAAATTACACGGCCCGTAACACGAATTCAGCATATTCGTACCATAAACGTGCACAAAAGACGCAGAAGGTCTGTTCACAGATATGAGTGGACTCATCATAAACACATCCGAGGGGACGGCACGAAATGGCCGATCTCGGCAGCATCCGTAAAGCACAATGAATGAAAGGCGAACTCACCCAGAAGATGAAATTGAAGAAGAACAGAAGGTATTTGATGCATTTCGTGCAACCATCAACACCCATGTTTGCTATGTTCAGGTTCCTTTAAAGACGCGAATGGAGGGGACGAGGACAGCGACAGCGTGGAGGCCAAGTTAACTGCGCGGGACAGACAGACTCGGATTTCCGAGACGCAAGGCTCTTTGTGATGAAGAGGTCTGCTATGCCGACGACGTACACGAGGCAACACCCAACTTCTCTACCGCCCCCCAACTCACTCAGACCAAAGGACTGAAAGACTGCCCACTAGCGCGGCGAAGTCTGCGACCCTCCCCACAGTGGGCGCGTTGGTTCGGCTGTATCCTCGCCGCCCCCTCCTTCCCCTTTCCCATCCTCAAAACTGGGGTGGGGAAGGGCGCCACCCAGTGGTAGTCCTGCCCACAGCAAGCAACCTAGGTGAGCTCACATGGTTTTGTTCCTGATCTTGTACTGTGATGTGACAGATGTGACAGGACGGGACAATGGGTGGCCCCCAGGGGTCGGTCCTCGGCCCATTACTATTCACCTTTTACATGCTCCTGCTTGGACAAATCATCAAGGAACTAAAACAAAGTCAATTATTATAGCTATGATGACAACACCACCTCAGTTTACTTAGGTCTGTGATCTAATGACTAGTATGCCCCCTCCCCAGACAAGGCAGAAGTACTTTCATTTGGCCAGAAAGGGGGACAGACTGATTCAGGCTCACCACTGTTCCTGCAAGACGTCCCGACCACCTCATTACTTGGCTTGGTTGTGTTGTTGACGTAGTTTTTGTATTTTGTGTTTGTATATGTGATGGAGTGACCATCACTAGAGTTTGCTAGGGTATATTTTTCCAACTGTTGCACAAATACAAACCTAGAGGTTTCACCCCGCATTTGGACTCTGAGTGATGTGACTGCATCTTATAGTGTATCTGTGAGAAGGGTGAGTGTGTAAGTGTGTGAGTGCATCTTATAGTGTATCTGTGAGAAGGGGGAGTGTGTGTGTGTGTGTGAGTGCATCTTATAGTGTATCTGTGAGAAGGGTGAGTGTGTGAGTGCATCTTATAGTGTAGCTATGTGAAGGGTGAGTGTGTGAGTGTGTGAGTGCATCTTATAGTGTAGCTGTGTGAAGGGTGAGTGTGTGAGTGCATCTTATAGTGTATCTGTGAGAAGGGTGAGTGTGTGAGTGCTTATATCTATGTGAAGGGTAGTGTGTAGTGTGTGTATCTGTGATCTGTGTGAAGGGTGAGTGTGTGAGTGCATCTTATAGTGTAGCTATGTGAGGGGGAGTGTGTGGGCATCTTGAGCTGTGTGAAGGGTGAGTGTGTGAGTGCATCTTATAGTGTATCTGTGAGAAGGGTGAGTGTGTGAGTGCATCTTATAGTGTAGCTATGTGAAGGGTGAGTGTGTGAGTGTGTGAGTGCATCTTATAGTGTATCTGTGTGAAGGGTGAGTGTGTGAGTGCATCTTATAGTGTAGCTGTGTGAAGGGGGAGTGTGTGAGTGCATCTTAAAGCATAGCTGTGTGAAGGGTGAGTGTGTGAGTGCATCTTATAGTGTATCTGTGTGAAGGGGGGGTGAGTGTGTGAGTGCATCTTATAATGTAGCTGTGTGAAGGGGGAGTGTGTGAGTGTGTGACTGCATCTTATAGTGTAGCTGTGTGAATGGTGAGTGTGTGAGTGCATCTTATAGTGCATCTGTGAGAAGGGGGAGTGTGTGTGTGTGTGAGTGCATCTTATAGTGTATCTGTGAGAAGGGTGAGTGTGTGAGTGTGTGAGTGCATCTTAAAGCATAGGTGTGTGAAGGGTGAGTGTGTGAGTGTGTGACTGCATCTTATAGTGTAGCTGTGTGAAGTGTGTGTGTGTGGGGGAGTGTGTGAGTATGTGAGTGTGTGACTGCATCTTATAGTGTAGCTGTGTGGGGGAGTGTGTGTGAATGGTGAGTGTGTGAGTGTGTGAGTGCATCTTATAGTGTATCTGTGAGAAGGGGGAGTGTGTGTGTGTGTGTGTGAGTGCATCTTAAAGCATAGCTGTGTGAAGGGTGAGTGTGTGATGTGTGAGTGCATCTTATAGTGTAGCTGTGTGAAGGGTGTGTGTGTGAGTGCATCTTAGAGCATAGCTGTGTGAAGGGTGAGTGTGTGAGTGTGTGAGTGCATCTTATAGTGTAGCTGTGTGAAGGGGGAGTGTGTGAGTGCATCTTATAGTGTAGCTGTGTGAAGGGGGAGTGTGTGAGTGTGTGAGTGCATCTTAAAGCATAGCTGTGTGAAGGGGGAGTGTGTGAGTGTGTGAGTGCATCTTAAAGCATAGCTGTGTGAAGGGGGAGTGTGAGTGCATCTTAAAGCATAGCTGTGTGGAGGGTGTGTGTGAGTGTGTGAGTGCATCTTAGAGCATAGCTGTGAGAAGGGTGAGTGTGTGAGTGCATCTTATAGTGTAGCTGTGTGAAGGGTGAGTGTGTGAGTGTGTGAGTGCATCTTAGAGCATAGCTGTGTGTGAGTGTGTGAGTGCATCTTAGAGCATAGCTGTGTGAAGGGTGTGTGTGAGTGCATCTTATAGTGTAGCTGTGTGAAGGGGGAGTGTGTGTGTGTGTGAGTGCATCTTATAGTGTAGCTGTGTGAAGGGTGAGTGTGTGAGTGTGTGAGTGCATCTTAGAGCATAGCTGTGTGTGAGTGTGTGAGTGCATCTTAGAGCATAGCTGTGTGAAGGGTGTGTGTGAGTGCATCTTATAGTGTAGCTGTGTGAAGGGGGAGTGTGTGAGTGTGTGAGTGCATCTTAGAGCATAGCTGTGTGAAGGGTGTGTGTGAGTGTGTGAGTGCATCTTAGAGCATAGCTGTGTGAAGGGGGTGTGTGTGAGTGTGTGAGTGCATCTTAGAGCATAGCTGTGTGTGAGTGTGTGAGTGCATCTTAGACATAGCTGTGTGTGAGTGTGTGAGCGCATCTTAGAGCATAGCTGTGTGAAGGGTGTGTGTGAGTGTGTGAGTGCATCTTAGAGCATAGCTGTGTGAAGGGTGTGTGTGAGTGTGTGAGTGCATCTTATAGTGTAGCTGTGTGAAGGGTGTGTGTGAGTGCATCTTAGAGCATAGCTGTGTGAAGGGTGAGTGTGTGAGTGCATCTTAGAGCATAGCTGTGTGAAGGGTGAGTGTGTGAGTGTGTGAGTGCATCTTAAAGCATAGCTGTGTGAAGGGTGAGTGTGTGAGTGCATCTTAGAGCATAGCTGTGTGAAGGGTGTGTGTGTGAGTGTGTGAGTGCATCTTAGAGCATAGCTGTGTGAAGGGTGTGTGTGAGTGTGTGAGTGCATCTTAGAGCATAGCTGTGTGAAGGGTGTCAGTGGCGCTGCAGAGTCTGGTCATGCTGAGTCATAGGTGATGACTTGTAAGTGTGAGTCAGTCCAGATATGTAGAATACCCCACACGGTAACGCTTTCTATGAAGCTTGTGTTCATAATACTCTATAAACACATTCATAAAGGCTTCTACTGCATTCATAAAGTATGTCAAGTATTCAAATCCATTTATTCATACTAAGGCATTATAATGCTGTCATAAGCCCTATTCCAACTTCAGTGCATTCTTGGTTATAAAGCTTTACCTGCCTACGGGTGCAGTATTGAGCATGTATAATTAGTTATAAATATTATACTTTATGAAAGCATCATAAGCCTTTATGAATGTGTTTATAGAGAATGTGTATAATTAGTTATAAATATTATACTTTATGAAAGCATCATAAGCCTTTATGAATGTGTTTATAGAGAATGTGTATAATTAGTTATAAATATTATACTTTATGAAAGCATCATAAGCCTTTATGAATGTGTTTATAGAGAATGTGTATAATTAGTTATAAATATTATACTTTATGAAAGCATCATAAGCCTTTATGAATGTGTTTATAGAGAATGTGTATAATTAGTTATAAATATTATACTTTATGAAAGCATCATAAGCCTTTATGAATGTGTTTATAGAGAATGTGTATAATTAGTTATAAATATTATACTTTATGAAAGCATCATAAGCCTTTATGAATGTGTTTATAGAGAATGTGTATAATTAGTTATAAATATTATACTTTATGAAAGTATCACAAGCCTTTATGAATGTGTTTATAGAGAATGTGTTTAAGTGAATACAGGCTTCATAGGAAAGTTACCACACACACTGCCTTTGCTTTTTCCTTGGCAGACTAACTGGCTGTACAGTGATTTTCAGAGATATTGATTAGGTGCGGATGGATGATGAGATTGAAAAAGTACATTAAGAAACAGAAGAAAGGCTTACACTTTGTTTGGTTTATTTTATGGCTCCTTCTTAGTGTATCTATATGTAACAACATGTAATATAATGTACTTACACTGTACACACCTAACACTAACCCTATCCCTATCCCTAAGGTAACAGCATGTAATATAATGTACTTACACTGTACACACCTAACACTAACCCCAACCCTATCCCTAATGTAACAACATGTAATATAATGTACTTACACTGTACACACCTAACACTAACCCCAACCCTATCCCTAAGGTATATTGTAAGTACATACTATTACATATTGTTACACACTATGTTACACTTTAACTATTAATGTAACAGGGACAGTAAAATCAAGTGAACCATTTATTTTTACAGTCCTTGTTACAGAGTGTCTACATCATGAAGCACAGTGTAACAAAGTGTGTAACAAAGTGTGACATTATGTATGTGCACTGTACCTTAGGGTTAGTGTAAGTGTTGGGATTAGGGTTAGTGTAAGTGTTGGGATTAGGGTTAGTGTAAGGGTTGGGATTAGGGTTAGTGTTAGGTACTGTATGTAGTGTAAGTAAAATCTAGGGTTAGGGTTAGTGTTGGGATTAGGGTTAGTGTAAGTGTTGGGATTAGGGTTAGTGTAAGTGTTGGGATTAGGGTTAGTGTAAGGGTTGGGATTAGGGTTAGTAGAGTAGAGTAGAGTAGAGTAACTTTATTGATCCCGAAGGAAATTAAGGTGTCCAGTAGCATACACATAATACACATTGCAAAAAACAGATCAAGCCTAATACACACGTCTGCATAATACCACATTCACTGAACAGAGGGAAGAAAAACATAGTAATGATAATAAGTAAGGTAATAAGAATCCACGAGGTAAACAAGTGACGTGATAAGGTGCTTTGTGGTAGATAAATGTTAGATAGTGTTAGGTACTGTATGTAGTGTAAGTAAAATCTAGGGTTAGGGTTAGGGTTAGTGTTGGGATTAGGGTTAGTGTTAGGTACTGTATGTAGTGTAAGTAAAATCTAGGGTTAGGGTTAGTGTTGGGATTAGGGTTAGTGTAAGTGTTGGGATTAGGGTTAGTGTAAGTGTTGGGATTAGGGTTAATGTTAGGTACTGTATGTAGTGTAAGTAAAATCAGTGCAATTCTACATGTAGGTACACTGCAAAAGGTGTGTTGAAATGAAGGGTAACAGAAGAACTCCTAGAACTTAGAACACAAAGATGAAAGGTGGGTGATGTCTGCTGGGTAGAGAGTAACTTGTGTGTCAGTGTGACTGATCTCTACGTTGTGTTAAAGGCTTTTTGTTTTGTTTATATGTTGTTTATATGTTACTGTAAGTCTGAAAGTGAAAAAAAAACTATCATTTCACCCGTCAGTATAATACTGTAGTTACTGAAATGCTGTGCCAGATTTTGAGGAAAATGTTGCATTACGTTATTTATAAAATAAATTACATAAACCATGTCTGTAGTTCCAATCTCGTCCACAGGGTGTCAGCAACTTCCCAAGTTTGCAAAGCTGCCACCATTCACTCTGTTCAGATGAGGATTCAGAACCGAAAGCTGGGTGACAGGAAGACATCAATGAGAGAAATATGTACTGTAGTGATACAACAAAACTACAGACACGAAAAAACTTACCTGGCACACCTGTGTGGATACGCACACACACACACACGGTCACATGCATATACACACACACAAACAGAACACTGATATGGCTATCCTGAGACTAACCCCTTAGTGCATACACACACACACACACACACACACTTGCGGGCAAACACACACACGCACATGCATGCATACACACACAAACACACACGCACACTCGCGTGCACACACACATGCACACACACACAAACAGAACACTGATGTGGCGATCCTGAGACTAACCCCTTAGTGCATATACACACACACACACACACACTTGCGGGCAAACACACACATGCACATGCATGCATACACACACACAAACACACACGCACACTCGCGTGCACACACACACAAACAGAACACTGATGTGGCTATCCTGAGCCTGACCTGTAAGTGCTACAGTAAATCACCACTCAAGTTCACTTGACAGCTGTACATGACCTTTATATGTGATGCTGTGTGTGTGTGTGTGTGCTCAGTGATGCTCACTGCTACAAGGGAAAACCACTCCCCGACAGCCATAAATAATCCATAAAACTAAGATCGATGGGGTGAAAAACCTGATACCCCCCACACACACACACACACACACACACACACACACACACACACACCGATTTCCCCAGCTCTCCAACTCCCCCTCTGCTGGATTCTGTTGCCCCTTGGGTCTCCCCATTCACTGCCCCAATGCCTGAGCACGCCACACCAGGTGGTCTGGCTGACAGTGATACAAGGACAAGCTTATTCTCCTCCTGCTGTCTTATTCACTTTGAGTATTAAACTTAAATCATTACACATGCTCCAATAAATCAGTACACCAAAAAGAAATGTTGAAAGTATGTTTATTACTTGATTTGGTTTTTGACTTACAGCCGTACAAAGGCCTTTATCTTAGGAGTAGAGCACGCCTCTTGCTCCTAACTCTTATTCACTTTGCACATCCAAATCTCTTGGCGTAGTTGGGGGATCAGAGGGAAATATTGTGAACGGTGGCAGTGACACTTGCTGTGATTGTCAGGCTTTGGATTGTCAGGAAGCTGAATGCCTGTTCTCTCTCCATAGAGGAAGCTGAATGCCTGTTCTCTCTCCATAGAGGAAGCTGAATGCATGTGCCCCCATAGAGGAAGCTGAAATCTCCCTGGCAACCACAAGCATCTGGCATGACTTGTGGTCAGTTGTTGTATGTCACCAGTGAGCTGTGACCCTGGCTGTCACCAGTGGAGCGTCTGAATGTCACAGGCTGATAGTGGGGCCCTGGCTAATGGCTTCCTGGCTTCCAGCACAGCCTCAGGGGACAAAACACAAAGTAACTGATCTGGATTTACACTGCGCACTTTACAGTAAAGTGTGTGTGTGTGTTTTGTGTGTGTGGGGGACTATGTGTGTGTGTGTGTGTGTGTGTGTGTGGGAGGATGGTCAATGAATCTCAGAGAAACATTCGTGTGACCGCTTTGTCATGTAAACACAGGCTTAGACTGTGAGTATGCTACTGAGGAATTTTATTTGTGCTTGTGAAATCCTTTGGGTGCACCTCAGGATGGGACACCGATGAGCAGAGGAAGATAACAGGGCGGCAAGATGGAGGGGTGAACACAGCCATGTTCAGGCATACTTCTGGATCCTCTCTCGGTCCTCTCCCGGGAGTCTGTCGGTGTTGCTGCGGAGACAGGGAATAGAATGACACAGCGCAATCATGTCTGTGCCACAGCTGTTGAGCTGCACGCCCTCTCATTTTGGTTGCACGGTAATTGCTCCTGTGCGCGCCTGCGGGCATACCGGAGCTCTCCATAGTGCTGAAGCTCTCGTGCTCAAACACCAAGCTCGTACCACCCCGCCGACACACCCCTTTAAAGCTGAGCTACGGCGCGTGCGCATCAGTCTGCATCTAGACCTGGTTTAGTCACTTCTGCGGGACTAACGAGCCTCGCGCCGCTCTCACACAGGGGAGCCGGAGCAGAGGTGGGGAAGGCGGGAGCGCCACGCGCCAACATCCGAACAAAGAAGTGGGGTCTTGGTCGTTCCAGACACGGCACCTCGAGACTGCACAACACTGAGGAGATCCCACACCTTCCCGTCTCGCATCGGTCCAGACAGAGATATGTTCACAAAATCGCCTCACCCTCCGCCTTTTTCCGCACTCTTCTCTTTTCTCAGTTTATTTTACCTGAATCTTTAGGTTCCTCTCCGAAAGACTGTCTGAGTGTCAACTGGCGCTTGCCCGAGGTCTCTGCACTGGTCAGTGTTTCAGCTGCGTGAGGACTTGTGTGAGCCATCTGCCTAAAACCCAGACACTCGTCTAAGATGTGATCCGCATTGATCAGTGAAACGCTCCGTACTTGCTGCCGCCGCCCCCGTAGAACCAGCAGGACTGAAGACCGGGGAGTGTATGTCTCCCGCACGAGGCTGGGAGTGAGGGAGAGAAGAGCCTGGAAGCCAGGAGGAGGGCGGGAGGAGAGAACGCGTTTCCAGGGGGCTGGTGGCGGGAGTGCGCGCTGAGGGATTGGTGCTGTCGCTTCAGCACCACAGCAGGTCTCGCGCTGTGCTGAGTGACACCCGCGCCCTGTGTTTCGTATTCTACTAGAGCTCGGCTCATTCACGTCCCAGAAATTCAGGCGACAAGGGTTTGACTTTTAATCTGCTTTGGAACGATGGCTGGAGCGGTCTGATTTATTGTTGACATTTTGGATGCAAAATATACTCCTTTGTGACCTGAGAAGGATTGCTTCTCTTTCTTCCCCAGCAACTGCTTCTGTTATTTAGTTATTTTTGTCAGGCTTTTTTCTTTACGGTTGAGTTTTGAATTGTTCAGCTCTTCAGGGCTTAACCCAACAGGATAGCTTGTGAAGCGCATACCGCAGGTAAACCGCACAGCCCACCTGTTTTGTCTGTCATTGTGTTGAGTGTTGACATGTCAGGTGCAGGTCTCTCCGCATGGCCTCACGGCGGGTTGGCACCGTAATGCCCGGACCCTGCTGGAGACATGCGTAAGCGGCGCGATGGGCCAGGGCGACGAGAAAGACCGTGTTGTGATTAACGTGGGAGGGATACGCCACCAGACGTACCGTAGCACGCTACGCACCCTCCCCGGGACGCGCTTGGCCTGGCTCGCCGAACCGGACGCACACAGCCACTTCGACTATGACCCGCAGATCGACGAGTTCTTCTTCGACCGCCACCCGGGCGTGTTCGCCCACATCCTCAACTACTACCGCACGGGCAAGCTGCACTGCCCCGCCGACGTGTGCGGCCCGCTGTACGAGGAGGAGCTGGCCTTCTGGGGCATCGACGAGACCGACGTGGAGCCCTGCTGCTGGATGACCTACCGGCAGCACCGCGAGGCCGAGGAGGCGCTGGACAGCTTCGGAGGGGGCCCCGCTGAGGGGGGCACCGAGGACGTGGAGGGGGACGCGGCGGACACGATAGACGGGGACGATGAGCTGGAGATGACCAAGAGGCTGGCCCTCGGGGACTCCCCGGAGGTCAGGACCGGCGGGCTGTGGCAGAGGTGGCAGCGGAAAATGTGGGCGCTCTTCGAAGACCCCTACTCCTCCAAATATGCCAGGGTGAGTGAGACCCCTACTCCTCCAAATATGCCAGGGTGAGGGAGACCCCTACTCCTCCAAATATGCCAGGGTGAGTCCCCTCCTCCAAATATGCCAGGGTGAGTGAGACCCCTACTCCTCCAAATATGCCAGGGTGAGTCCCCTCCTCCAAATATGCCAGGGTGAGTGAGACCCCTACTCCTCTAAATATGCCAGGGTGAGTGCCCTACTCCTCTAAATATGCCAGGGTGAGTGAGACCCCTACTCCTCCAAATATGCCAGGGTGAGTGAGACCCCTACTCCTCCAAATATGCCAGGGTGAGTGCCCTACTCCTCCAAATATGCCAGGGTGAGTCCAGGTTCTAGTGAAACAGTTATGTGCTGTCTGCGTCACATGAGTGTTTGAGTAGAGCCACAGATCATGCCACGCTACTGTTATAGGGTGTGTGAAGAGTGTTTTTGAACCTCCATCATGTGTGTGATACAAAGACAGACAAAAAGACTGTGTGTGTCTGTGTGTGTGTGACAGACAGACAGATAGACAGTGTGCGCGTGCATGTGTGTGTGTGTGTGTGTGTTATACAAAAAAAAGATGGATAGACAGTGTCTGATGCAAAGACAGACGGACAGACAGTGTGTATGTGTGTGTGTAACAGAGAGATAGACTGTGTGTGTGTGTGTGTGTGTGTGTGTGTGTGTGTGTGTGAATGAGTTGTTGTGTATGTTTTGCGTATGTGTATGTGTGTGTTCTTGTACATGTGTTTGTGTTCCTGTGCATGTGTGTGTGTGTGTGTGTGTGTGTGTGTGTGTGTGTGTGTGTGTGTGTGTGTGTGTGTTTCCTGAGCAGCATAATGTTTTCCTATTAGTGTTCTATGGCTGCTATTTGCCACTCTTAGTCCCTGATGAACATATCTCAGACACACACACACACACACACACACACACATAGAGTACAGCATGAACATATCTCAGACAGAGAGTACAGCATGTTTCATCCATCATAAACGCACACACACACACACACACACACACACACACACACACACACACACACACACACACACACACACACACAGAGTGCAGCATGTTTCTCATGACTGTGATCCCGGATGCAGTAATGCCCATCTAATCTGCCTGAGCTGTACACTAGTTATAAACCCATTAACGATACACCCCACCCCCTATCATACACACACACACACACACACACACACACACACACCGTGTGGCCACCCCTTGGGGAGCATGTGTAATCTGTGTGGGTGTCCTGTTGCATTGATCGACGGCTCACCTTCCCACTACTACACCACCACCACCGCTGCGTCGACACAGGGCTCACGTCCTGTGTGTGTGTGCTTGTGTGTGTGTGCTTGCGTCGTCTCCCTCCCTGCCTTCTATGGCTGAGTGTGTGTGTGTGTGTGTGTGTGTGTATGCTCGCATCATCTCCCTCCCTGCCTTCTATGGCTGAGTGTGTGTGTGTGTGTGTGTGTATGCTCGCATCCTCTCCTTCTCTGCCTGCCATGGCTGAGTGTGTGTGTGTGTGTGTGTGTGTGTGGTCGCATCCTCTCCTTCTCCGCCTGCCATGGCTGTGTGTGTGTGTGTGTGTGTGTGTGTGTGTGTGTGTATGGCCGCATCCTCTTCCTCTCTGCCTGCCATGGCTGTGTGTGTGTGTGTGTGTGCTTGAGTTCTCTCCCTCCCTGCCTTGTACGGCTGTGTGTGTGTGTCACTGCGTGCACATGGACGAGTTGAATCCGATTGGAAATGGTTTGGGATCGTATCGAATTCATGTGCACAGGCTAAAGATCGTATAGGGATTGGTTTCGCGAATCCGATTGAAACCCCTGGCTTGAGCCGATGTTAATCCGCTTGGTGCCGCCTTGTGCACGGGATCATATCGGATTTGCATACTGCACATGCACTGGATTGCACTGCTTGTAATATCAAACGCCAACGGCACGGTTCGTGTCATGTCAAGGAAACCAAAAACACTGTTTGTTCGTTCATCCGGACTTCCAAACAAAGGAGAATGCACAACATGTAGGGAAATGCTGCTGTCAACCTCCTCGAACGCCATCTTTGTTTGTATGCCGCCAGATAGTTTGTTTATTTTCTTTTTAGCAGCCGTCAACCAGAAGTAGTTCTAACACCACTTGTTTAAAGGAATACATCGCCACCTAGCGTAGCGGAAACGGACAGATCTCTGACCATTATCCAATTACGCGAACTCCATGTGCACTTGGATTTTGGGACAGACCACCCAATCCAATCCCAATCCCAATCAAATTCCAATCCAATCCCAATCCAATCCGATCCTACCATGTGCACGTGGTATGTGTGCTTGAGTTGTCTCCCTCCCTGCGTTCTATGGCTGAGTGTGTGTGTGTTTGAGTTCTCTCTCCCTGCCTGCGTGCTTGCCTCTCGTGTGTGTGTGTGTGCTTGCCTCTCGTGTGTGTGTGTGTGTGTGTTTGCCTCGTGTGTGTGAGTGTGCTTGCCTCTCTCGTGTGTGTGTGTGTGTGTGTGTGTGTGTGTGTGTGTGTGTGTGTGCTTGCCTCTCGTGTGTGTGTGTTTGCCTCTCGTGTGTGTGTGTGTGTGTGTGCGTGCTTGCCTCTCGTGTGTGTGTGTGTGTTTGCCTCTCATGTGTGTGTGTGTGTGCTTGACTCTCGTGTGTGTGTGTGTGTGTGTGTGTGTGTGTGTGTGTGTGTGCTTGATTCTCGTGTGTGTGTGTGTGTGTGTGTGTGCTTGCCTCTCGTGTGTGTGTGTGTGTCTGTGTGTGTGTGTGTGCTTGTGTCGTCTGCCTCCCTGCCTGCCTCTCGTGTGTGTGTGTGTGTGTATGTGTGTATGTGTGCTTGCCTCTCGTGTGTGTGCGTGTGTGTGTGTGTGTTTGCCTCTCGTGTGTGTGTGTGTGTGTGTGTGTGCTTGCCTCTCGTGTGTGTGTGTGTGTGTGTATGTGTGCTTGCCTCTCGTGTGTGTGTGTGTGTGTTTGCCTCTCGTGTGTGTGTGTGTGTGTGTATGTGTGCTTGCCTCTCGTGTGTGTGTGTGTGTGTGTGTTTGCTTGCCTCTCGTGTGTGTGTGTGTGCTCTCGTTAATCTCACTGGGAGCAGGTGAAGGAGAATCTATGGCAAGCGTTTGTTGTGTTACTTATGGCTTCACACTGAGTGACACCACCCTGCAGACTGCACTGCAAAAGACGCCACCTCTGAATGAGCTGACTGCTTCTATTGTGTTTGTGGCAGTGAGTATAGTAGAGTTTAATAATTAGTATGACTATGAAAGTGACTGAGTATAGTACAGCTTAATAATTATTATGACTATGACAGCGACTATAGCACATATTAGCAGGGGCACCACTAGAAATTGTGGGCCCCCACCCCAGCCACATCATAGTCCTCTGTGGGCCCCTGTGACGCTCTGGGCCCCCTGAATCATTCTGATGTAGCCCATCCCGCTTTAGCAGTACCCCTGTACATTAATAATCATTTTTTGGTGAGGATTTTGTACACTCTCAGAAATATGGGGACAGTAGGGGTACAAATCTGTATCTTAAGGTACAATACGTATTAATGTACCCTGAAAGGCTAATATTTGGACCTTAAGGTACTGATGTGTACCTATTCAGCTCTGGAGAAGGTACAAACTAGTTGTAAAACAGTGGTTAAAAGGTACAATTATGTGCCTTTGAGGGTACTGCCGGTGTGACAAGCTTTGTACCCCTAAAAGTACAATTCTGTACCTTCTTTTCTGAGAGTGTACCTATATTAGCTGTTCAGTGCCCTGGATGTTTAGTTTAGCAACACACCCAGACTGATTAAATGTAAATATTCCCCTCTGCCAAATATACTGAACTGGGCAGGGGTGTGGGGTGGAGGGGGCAGGGGCAGCTGTGGTGTAGTGGTTAGGTTAGGGTGTTGGTCTGGCATCAGTCACAGGTTCGAATCCCGCCCTACCCATGGCTGAAATGCCCTTGAGCAAAGCACTGCTCCAGGGACTGTAACTGAAACCCTGCAAATAACTGTAAGTCGCTATGGATAAGAGTGTCAGCTAAGTGTAATGTAACGAACTGCACTGCCGAAATAAGTCCAAGTGACTGATTCTTCATAACATCCATTAACAAGATGCCAAGAGATCCAAGATCATCGGTGGTGTTATTCTTCTGTATGAACAGGTACATATCAGCATATACTATGTAACATGACACGTGAAAATGCAAAAACACGCATCTATAACATGCAAAAATGCTTAAAAAGAAATGGCATGCTGTTCTATGCCATTGTATGAGATCACGTAGCCTGTTATACTGTGATGCTGTTGCACAGACGGTACTGTAGTAGAGACAGTAGGGGTTGGTAGGCAGTAGCCCCCCCACACACACCTGGGAATCCTGGGACATGAGTGTATGGGGGCTTGTGAATCAGCCCCCCCCTCACAGGAAGTGACATACAGGAAGTGGCTCACAGGGGATGGTTGACAATCAACTAATGTGTAAAGCAGACCACCATAACTGCTAATTTATATATAAGTTGTATTATGTACAAACTCCACACACAGCAGGTTTGCTAATGCGCTGTTTACTTTGGTCACAACTTGGGCAGCGGTATTGACATTCCCTGTAAACCAGAAGTGGGAAAATCCTGCTTCAGAATAAAAGTCCTTCAGTGTATCAGTTCTAGCAGTGCAGGTAACATGGGTGATTTGTACTAGTCAGCTCCTCTATCTCTATGACATGCTGTTGTAAGATGGCTGCTTGTTATTTTCAGAAGCCTTGCAGCTGTGTGTGTGCGTGTGTGTGTGTGTGTGTGTGTGTGTGTGTGTGTGTGTGTTGTGTGTGTGTGTGTGTGCGCGTGTGTGTGTGTGGGTGTGTGTGTTCTTCTTGACTTGCTGATGGTTTCTGCATGGTCAGCTTAATGTTGATGAATAAACACACACTAAAACACATGCTGTCTCTCTCCCTCACTCACACACACACCCAAGTGTGGGGGAATGCAGGTGTGTGTGTGTGTGTGTGTGTGTGTGTGTGTGTGTGTGTGTGTGTGTGCAGGAGGAAGAACAGGAGAGATGGACGACTGAGCTAATTGGGGCTCACAAGAGTGTGTGTGGACAGGGCTCTAGTCTTGTGCTCAGGGAGGCCAATTGTGTGTGTGTGTGTGCTGTCTTACACAACAGCAGTTTGTTTCAGCCTCAGTAACTAAATGCATGTGTGTGTGTGTTTGTGTAGGCACTGTACGCCTATGTTTGTGTCTGCACACATACATGTGTGTGTGTGTGTGTGTGTGTGTGTGTGTGTGTGTGTGTGTGTGTGTGTGTGTCATTCATGTCTTTGGCAAGCACTGTATGCCTATGTTTGTGTCTGCGCACATACATGTGTGTGTGTGTGTGTGTGTGTGTGTTATTCATGTCTTTGGCAAGCACTGTACGTCTATGTTTGTGTCTGCGCACATGCATGTGTGTGTGTGTGTGTGTGTGTGTGTGTGTGTGTGTGTATGTGTGTGTGTGTGTGTTATTCATGTCTTTTGGCAAGCACTGTACGCCTATGTTTGTGTCTGCGCACATGCACATGCGTGTGTGTGTGTGTGTGTGTGTGTGTGTGTGTGTGTGTGTGTGTGTTATTCATGTCTTTGGCAGGCAGGCAAGATGCCACATTTCTGTTCCAGTGCCTGGGGAATGGGTTGTCATGGAAACCATGGGAGCGCGTAAGAGAAATCTGATGTATGGCAGGGCTACTCACCAGATGGCAGAGATGTGACAGGACCCATGTGTGTGTGTGTGTGTGTGTGTGTGTGTGTGTGTGTGTGTGTGTGTGTGTGTGTGTCTGTGTGTGAGAGTCTCCTTAACTGTTTTAGGAGAGAACTTGTAATGCAGTGATCCGAGTGTGGAGTGTCTCAGCATTATCTAGTATGGTATGTAGTGCATTTCTGAGAGCCGTTGGAGTATAAATGGTTTTCTGCTCATACCAGGAAGCAAACAGGAAGTGTGTCTTTACAGACAGGAAGTCTGAGTTCATGTATCAGTTCATGTCCATCTCAGAGGTCACACACCTACATAACCCACATACACACACTCACACAGGCATGCACACAGGATACACACACTCACACACTTACACAACCTATATACAACTCTTCAAATACAAATCTACAGTTCTCTCACTTTCTCTTTCTTTCTCTCTCCCTCTATTTCTCTCTCCTCCCTCAGCGTTGCGCTATCAACATGACTGCTTAGATGCAGTGCTGCCACAGTGCAAAGCAACGTTAACACACACACACACACACACACACACACACACACACACACACACACACACACACATGTAGAGTTGGCGTTGAGATACTTGTGCACCTAGGAGTACGTTTGGGAGAGGAGATTTAAACACACACACACACACACACACACACACACACACACACACACATGGAGAGTTGGCGTTGAGATACTTGAGCACCTAGGAGGAATAGTTTGGGAGAGGAGATTTAAGCCTTCCTGACTACAAACCTCATTCTCAAATACTATTGTTTGTAAGTCCATCATCCTAATCCATCGTTGACACACCCACACACACACACACACACACAGATACATACACACACACACACACACACACACACACACACACACACACACACACACACACACACACACACACACACACACACACACTAACACACACAGATACATACACACACACACACACACACACACACACACACACACACATACATACACACACACACACACACACACACACACACACTAACACACACAGATACACACACACACACACACACACACACACACACACACACATCTGCTAATCCCAGTTCACCTTTGATGGTAGATGTGGTTGCGGTTTCAGCGTCACCTGGTCACGACAGCAAAACGTCCTCTGTAAGCACAGCATCTACCCAGGGACGTGGGAAGAAACGACCTGCTAGCCCAGCCACTACCCCAGGAGTCACTGCGAATAGCAAGAAAAAGAAAATACAGGTTACGGCCACAGGCCAGGTTGGTTAGATGAACTTATCGACGTTCTAGTTAAACTATGTTTAGTGCCTTGCTCACTTCGCATGTTTCCCCCCTAACTTAGCTGGCACAAGTGGATGTGACTGGTGAAGCGAAACCAGGAGGTAGTGACGCCACATGTGGATCAGCTGAACCCACACCGAAGCCTCCGCCTTTCAAAGACCCCAATTTTGTAGTAAGTGTGGATTTGTGCGTCAGTATGTTTGCATGTCTTCTCTGTATCGGTCATAGGTGGACGGCACCTAACTTGGAGGCAACGCTCGGTGTTGTTAAAAAAAAAAAAAAGTACATTTAGCTCCACACTGTAGAGTCAGAACCACAAGACTTCAACCATTATGGTTCCTATCGATATGGCGCACGACTCCTAAGTGCTGTTACAATTTAAATGCCCGTCGATTTAAGCTACCCGAGGCAGAAGTGGAGTTGTTTTCAGCAGTGACAAGTAAGTAACATTGTGTATTGGTTTTGTTGTATGTTTTGACCAGTTAAGGATGTGCGCAACCATATGTGCCCCTTAGATTTGCTGCAGAATACCTGCTACGTCAGATGATAATAGTTTGGATTTAACATTTGACTTTATGACCCTCTGGAACGTGGTGCTGCTTTCTGATTGGTTGCTAGGCATGCAGTAAAATCGTATATCATGCACGCCTTGGAAGTAGTTCTGGCAAAAAACTTGGCGGAGCAAACAAGTTCTTAGGCTCCACCTCGTTGACTTAAAACCGTTTAATGCACGCCTCGTCGGATGTTAACCCTTACGTAACGTTATCATTTTCGTTACATTGTATTTTATTTTGTTTCCATGTGTAGAAAATGTTAGAATGTTTAGAAAGGGGCATAGGCAGATAGATTAAAACTAAAGAACTACCTTACTGTAAAATAGGCTCCCTACATAGTCTTTTACTGTCTGAATGTGGATGAGAATGTGAATGTGAAATTTTGTGTTTTGCAGTTTTTTCAATTTGTGAATGCAAACATGGACAGATGCAAGGAGGTTTTTGAGTACTTGACTAGGGGGGAATACCCAGAAGGGTATACCAAGTCCCAGAAGTTAAGCTTAAGGAGATATTCTCAGAAGTTTACAGTAAAGGGTAAGTAGGCAAAAAAAAATGTTCAAATATATCCATGTCTCTGAAAATGTTGTTGTTTATCACTTTGTGATTGTTCACTGCAGATGGACAGCTCTTCTACGGAGATACTAGAAGAGTGATTCTAACAAAAGACGAAGCCAGATCACTGTTCATCGAATTCCATTCATCACCAATTGGGGGACATACAGGAATTGTTAAAACAAGAACAGCGATATGCTCCAGATTTTACTGGGTTGGCATGTCAGTGGATATTGACAGATGGGTATGTGTTTGATGTGATTTATTTCTGTGTTATTTTATGGACTCGTTTTGTTCGGCCAACTAGATTAGGACCTTATTTGTTTGTTCATCATGGCAATTTTCTTAAAGGTCTCAGAATGTGACAGATGCCAGAGCACTGGAAGATCTTTGGGCGCTGCACAGCCATTGCAAAGCATAACGGTAAATGTATAGAGTGCTATTGTAGTGTAAGCAAAATAATAATAATAATTTGTGAGATTTCTTTGTTTACAAGATGCATTAATCATTCTTTGCATTGGTGAATAAAAGTAAGCATCTTCATTAAACTCCATTGACATATAATGTTTAATGACATTTGGCCTTGTGTAAATGTACTAGGATTAAAATGCAGTCAAGTCTGGCAACCTTTTGGTCTGTGACAACTTTTTTGTTACTTGTGATGGCCATCACACCACAGCCACGTCCCCAGATAAGGTTACCAACTTAAAAGATACCAAGTGTGGTCTTCAGCTTCTTGAGTAATGGCTGTAAGAGATGCTGTGATGGAAGGAGACTGCATCTATTTTACTGCAAGTCTTATCCCAAGGCCCAGTTTTGACTTTGCCTAGATAATTGTGACAGAAGGTACTGTTCTATTAGAGGGTGATTTCACAGCCCTTTATCTCCAGGCCAGGGCCACAGGCACCTCTGCTTTATTTATATATCTGTACAGCAGCCTAGTAGATTATCACGTCTGGTTACCTGGGAAGGTGCACTTAATTAAAAATGGTTCCTGACCACTGGTTTGCTTTTGTAGGTGTCTGATGTCTGGGAGTTGGTAGGCATAGACCTGATGGGACCACTTCCACAAACTCAGGGTGGCTTTCAATACATCCTCACAGTCACTGACTATTTTTCTAAATGGGTTGAGGCCTTTCCTTTAAGGACCAAAACAGCCTTCGAAGCGGCACAGCACATCTGTTCCATTGTTTATAGGCATGGCTGCCCCAAAAGGATTTTGTCGGATGAGGGAAGTGCATTTGTGAATGAGGTATGTGAATAGTTGAATGATTTTGAAAATGGAATCTGAGATTGTTCTTATTTAATATTGTTAAATCAGTGTCATAATCTCACAATGATGTTTCAGCTCAACAACAACCTTTGTGCCCTCCTGGGTGTGGAACGGAGTGTCATGGCTGCTTACCATCCACAAACAAATAGACTGGATGAGAAAACCAATAACGACATAAAACGGCAAGTTGTTTATTTCCATCCCCGTACCTACACTTGTGTACCTCTCTACTAGGGGTGGGTATTGGCAAGGACTTCACGATACAATTGCAACGATACGATTTTAGCGACTTTAGCGACATATCAATACTGGGTATATTGCAGTATACTGCGATATTCTACATAGTTCAGTGAAAATGGAAAAATAGAGCAACAGAGAATTATTAGTTGCTATTTATGATCTAGATAGTCTTACATCTTATCAAAACTGAATTAAGTCAACATAACTCAGAGTTACTGAACTCAACATAACTGAAAAACAGAAAGTGCACAGGATTAAGAAAATAAACTACTGGAAGACAGAGCTGTTTAAGCAAGTTTAAACAATGTTTTTATTTTTTTTGGTGTCAGAAATTGATGTAGCATATTGTGAAAATTAGTATCACGATATTGATGTTTAACCTCGATATAGTGTATTGTGATACGATATATTGCGATACAAATATTATGATATTTTTTTTTGCACACCCCTACTCTCTATGCTCTCCACCACCTCCATCACCACACACACACACACACACACACACACACACACTCCACATATTGCCTTGTAGGCACTCCTTTCTGTTTAACACACACAGCCACGTGTCCACAATTCATTCAACACTTGCACTCATGCTATCCTGCAGAGTACTAGACTTATTGTTTTTAAAATTATATTTGTACTTCTTAGGGCTCTTACAAAATTGGTGAATGAGCAACAAAACAGCTGGGATGTGCTTTTGGATGCAACATTATTTGCACTACGATCGAAGGTCCACACCACTACAAAACACTCCCCTTTTATGTTAATGTATGGGAGGGAGGCAGTTTTCCCCCCTGAAGTTCCCATTGACATGCCGGTAAGTGTGTTTTTGTATTTTTAGACTGTAGAGACAGTTGTAATGTCATGTTTACCTGCAGTTATATTGAATAATACAGTATGTGTGTTTTTACTTCAGCTTTCCACAGTATTGCTTCCCGAGGAGAGTGATTACTGCGCTTACTTGGAGGAGAAACGGGCGTCAACGAAGACTGAGAAAACAACAAAATAAATAAATAAATAAATATTTGTTATAATGTATCTTCTGTTGTCCCTTTTTCTGCCCTCTTCCATCATGAATAAGAGACAAGCCCATTGTTATTGGCGCTATATACAATTGAATTGCATGATACTGTTCCCTCTTCAATGTCCCCTGTATCACAAAGGTGAGGTATGCTACTTCTAGTGGATGAAATATTTGGGTGAAGATATATGTCTTGTCAATATTTGTTACCTCTACACCTATTCATGAGTAAATAATGGTGATTCCGCAGTGGGAGCATTATTTGATGACTCAGTTGGCTTGTCACTTGTGCTACCTTTAGTGGGAGCCTTATTTGATATAGGCCTGTTGAAATGCTTCTACAGTGGGAACATTATTTGATGGGTCAAGTGGGCTGTCAGAATGTGTTATCTTTAGTGGGGGCCTTATTTGATAGAAGATATAGGCCTGTTGAAATGAGCTACCTTTACCCATATTCATATATTCACAATTCTCAAATATAGGCTATCAAACATATCCTTCCCTGTCAAATAAAGAGCCTTCCCCTTAAAAGTGGTATTTTGAGTTCTGGAGCCGAGGAACTGAGTTTTTATGTGACACTATCCTAACCTTTATCACTGGTACAACTGTGACAGAACAACAAACTGTGACATTGAAATACTCCAAATACTTTGTAAGTTATATATATTTTTGAATTTATGAAATCTGAGAAATTAAACAAAAATGTGTTTTTTAAATAAAATTGTTGTCATACTTTCATCACAATACGTGTGCCTTTTCCATACAGCACATTCTGTCTCTGCACTAAATTTCAAGCCAGTATGAATAAAAATGACATGGTGAGACTCAGAACTCAAGACAAACATTAGACAATAAGCAACAGAATGACATTTTAAAAATTCCTAACTCAGAAACTATTTGGAGTATGTCTCTAAAATTTTGCATGTCTTCTTCAATCTTTTTGAAATTTACATACACAAATTTTCAAAAAAATCAATTTCATGAACTGGGAAAAGTTCCAAAAACTGGTCGAGTTGGGATGGAATGATAGGCCGTGAGAAATGATTTCTTTTCTGGAGGTGTGGACTCTACTGAAGTTTAAAACAAGTGCCTCTGCCTTTACCCAATCAGTAAAGTCTGGTCGTCACGTATGCAATTAGCCTGCCTACGCACTACAATTCAAATGTAGCACACAGTCAACACCATGGCTCATGAACACACCCTCTGCTCGCTGATTGGATAGGAGTTGCTCGGTCCTCTTACATGTTCCTTAACAGATTCCAGGCCAGACCCTCTGTACAAAATGAAATGAAGTACGAGGGGCGGGTTTACCAGGCTAATGGAATGACCCTTTTCTTCTCCCTGCAGCATTCCGGTATAGGAGGGGCCGCGGCGGGGAAGAAGAATCGCAGCTGGAAGAATCTGAAGCAGATCATAGCAGCGGAGCGGGTCCTGCCCTGGAAAGTCGACCATCCTAACTGTGAGTCATATCCACTATAGGCGTCCGTGTCTTACTGGGTTATTCAATTCCATACACAGGCATTTGCTCCGTGTATGCTCATAATGTAGCCTAGAGATGCCATACCACATGATTACATTACAATACACTTAGCTGATGCGCTTGTCCAGAGCGACTTACAATTATTTAGGTACAGGATTTCAGTTACAGTCCCTGGAGCAATGTGGGGTTAGATGCCTTGAACCTGTGACCCTCAAGACCAACTCTCTAATAATTTTCTCTGCTGTCTGAATTGCGAAGATGTAGATCAGATCACATTTTGTGCCAAATTTATTTAAAAAAAAAAAAAAAAACATGAAATTCCAAAAGGTTCACAAATACTTTTTCTTGCAACTGTACATGAATTGTTTTTTTGTGTCTTTCACAACAGATTACAACATAGATGCGCCCCCTTCTCTGAAACCAGCAAAGAAATACTCCGACATCTCTGGTCTCCCGGTAAGAAAGATGTGTAACTCCAAAGGCAGTCTAGTGCTTTATATGGCAGGTTCAGATTATACACTTTTATTTGTCTTTCACAGTTGTGTTACCATTGACCATGTCACACTATAAGATCTTAGAACCACAAATTCTCTATGCCTATTGGTCGAGAGACTAGCCACATTTCAAGACTGTGTCATCATTGTATCTTTCTATTGACTATATCATTCACATCATACAACTCCTGACAAATTTCTGACAAGCTAGTGTTTTTGTCATAGAATGTCGCAGACGGGGAAAAAAAAAAAAACGCAGGTTGTGAAGTATGCCACATCAGGTAAGATGCTGGAAATGTGTCGATCACAAATTCAGGGCAAAATTGGGCTCGTTGATACAAAAACAGAAGAAATTTGAAGCACTCCTGAAAGTTACAATTAAAAAGCCTTTATTGATTACTGGCTACATGCCTACACGTTTCAACAATCCTCTGTCTTCATCATGGTATGTCAAACAAAATTGGACTCATTTGACTTGATAAAATCACTTGCAGCCGATTGCAGTCAGGGATGCGTTCTGGGCTGAAAGTGTTGCATGATGGTTAGAAATTGTGTCAGACTTGCCCGAAAGGTGTGAGGATGGCACCAAAATGCAACCATGTCATATGACCCGAAAAGTCACGAGAGCAAGATGCTTACAGACAGATCTTATAGACCCTTGCACTTGCTTCCACACAACTGCAGCTAGTTAGCTAGTGTCTTCGTAGTGATGCAACTTTGCCCAGAATGGTTTAAAGTTCATGTCTGTGCTGATGTCTGTGCAGGTGCATTGTGCGACCCCCCCCCCCCCACTGAACTCCCAGTGCACCACCACAACACCCGCCCCTTCCCTGTCTTCCACACATAACACATGACATCTACGTCATCTGCTACAGAGATCAGGAAGGTGCGAGCTCAGTCGTGTTGTTCCAGGAACAAGATTTGTGTTCGACTTGACTGCCGCATTTTAAATGCCCAGGTCTGACCAGACCAGTAGTGTATGTATTTTCCCCTGAAGGACATCTGCAGTTCACTTGCAGAGTCACTTAGCTCTGGAAAATGCACAGGTGCCCTAACTTGAATCATATGTGTTCCAGGCCAACTACACAGACCCCCAGACTAAGCTGAGGTTTGCATCCTCAGAGGAGTTCTCCTACATCCGTCTCCTGCCTACCGACGTGATCACCGGCTACCTGACACTGCGGAAGGCCACCTGCATAGTGCCATGACACCCAGGGTCATGCAGAAACAGTCATACTCATAAGGTCATATTTGTACACATTACACACAACATCTTTGAGTGCTTAGAAAAGCACTCATGTATTATTAGTACACACATACGTAAGTGCCGATCACACATTTTTGTGTTCTTGAATACGAAGACACATCCGAGCACTCTTGTGTTGTGGACTGCTGTAGATGTACGTGTGTGTGTCTCGTATGCCCTTATGTGTCTTCTGGTATCCAGAAGAATTTGTGTTTGTATTGTGTTTTATTGTGTTGACTTTTTTCTTTTATCTACTGTTGTCCTAATTCCAACCCCTCCCTCAAGAATACTGGAATAAAAACCCTGTTCAGTTTTTGCATATGTGTGCAGATGTATTTTCTTCATTTACTTCTTTATCAAACCAAAACTGCACTGGAGACATCAAGCCACTGTCAATTCAGACGACCATGCACAGTAGTCTCCAGGTGTAATTGATGTCCAGCCCCAGGCTCAAATCCCCAACCTCACAGCCACTCCGGTTTGGGAGACAGATGCACTACCAAGTGAGCTAAAAGCCGGGCTTCTAGCTAAGTCAGTACTGTATCTTCTTAAGGTGTGGGAAGTTCCGATATACATATCGATAGGGGCTCCCTGATGCCCGGAAATTGAATAAAGTATCACGGAATCCAGACCAAGCGAGCAAGAGCGTGCACGCAAGGCATTAATGCCTGCACCATCATCTAATGTGCATCTTAGCCCTCGCCCGCCTCGCTGTTTTACGTCAGGGGGGTTTGCATGTCTGGTGGCTGTGGTGGGGGGGGGGGGGGGGGGGGGGGGGGCGGGTGATCTCCCTGAAATGAGTTTTTGGAGGTTGGGATGTCTGTGTTAGCTGGCATCCATTGCACACACACAGGCTGCTTCACTAAGAGGTGATGTTCATACTTGATAAATGATTTATTAAGTATCTGTGAATGTAGCACTCCACCTAGAATTATAAAGTTCTATCTGACATTTTTGTCAAAATGTAGTTTGTCAAAATTATTATTAAATCAAAAATTAAAAAAAAAATCTCCTATACTAGCTGAGGCTAATGGCCCATTTTATCTTTCAGGTAAAATGGGCAGGCAACTGAAAAGTGTTTTTATGTCAGAAATGTGTTTTTTATTATTATTTACAGTGGCTGATTATTCAAATTTAAAGAACTATGACATGTCAACCTTAGCTCTTTAGCTGATGGCCCAATTTGGCTGAGTTCACCCTATATAATTACTTTACCATGTCTAGAAACATGGACATCCATGCTTACTGTATATTTCCATCACATTTAGATCCTAAAATACACTCATTCTTGCTTCTGTGCATGGAAATGTCTTATTCATGACCTCAGTGACCTCTAGCTGACCTCAAAGGTCAAAGTGAGAATGCCTCCACATCTTAAATTAATTGTCATGCAATTAAGAATAAAAAAAAAGTTTAATGCTTTTATCATCGTGTGCACAATCCTTTAGCTTATCAGCCGTGCATTGCACTACCTCCACAACAGATATTGTGCCAGAAGGCTGGTCCATTCTACGCTTGTTTTAACCTAATTGTTTTCTAAGAGTTTCGCTATCAGAAATGGGTGTGCATTGTGCAGTGATAAACTCATCAGTCATCATGACAACGATTTTACCAAACGACGAGCAGGAATCACCAGATGACAAAGGCAGTTTCTCTCTTGCACTCAGGACACCCGCTGTATAACGGGTTAATGGCGTTTGCGTGCCTTGCTGTGACGCCGTCGGTGCGGAGGTGGGCCAATCAGTGCGGTCCGGTAAGCAGCCGCTGCAAGTGGGATGAAGGTGGAAAGAGGTCCTGCGATTATGCGTTGGGATTACTGTGGCACTACACGGACAAGGTAAAAATGAGTCATTTCAGATAAAGTCCACATTGTTAAACAATGCTATGGGTTCTTGCTACCGTTTTTGTACAGGCGCTCCTCCCTGATATGTGGTGCGGGGCAGCCTGTGACTCGTGTTACAGTTTGCATACTAGCAGAATGGCTAGTTGACATGTTGGATGTTAGCTGAGGGTGGGTGGCATTTCGCAGTCGAGCATGATATCATGCCATTAAACGGCCAAGAGCCATTGACCTTACCAGTAACATTCACATGTTATCGCCACTCTCATCAGATTAACGTTTCATTGTGATATACACCCGAACTACAGTGTAAAACTAAATAATATGGCAACTTGGACGCATGAGGAGTCGTGGGATTTACTGCACCCGTCTTGTTTTGCTATATAAACGATCAGCACATGTTAAACTAACTTGTAAACACAGCTGTGCATTTAATATCGATTACAATATGTTGCTGGCAGTACCAGTTTTGTTTCTCGCCTTCAGCGAGAGACCTATAGTTTTTTGTTATTCTTCAGTCTATCATGGCTAATTAAACTATGAGCCAGTGGCCATACACTGCGTGTGAATCGAATAATTCCCAGGTTATGTCTGAGTGATTTTTCTTCATTATATAAAGTGAAAGTTTAACATTGTATGGGTGGGGTCATATTTCATGAGCTCTTTATTCAAGCTATCCAAAGCAGTGGGTATAGTTAGCGCCTACACCATACAGGTAAAGAAAGGCTAATTATATCTCGCTAGGGTCATCTGTGTGTTGGTCAGCGGGCTGAATGTCAAGAGCCTCGTATTGCTAAATTTAACGTCATGCATTCACGCAGTTCGGGAGGGGTGGAGTTGCAGAGCTTGAAAGGCAAACCTTGAGAGCCACAGAATTAAAGGAGAACTTCGGTGTAAAATGAAAATTGGCATGTTAAAACATCATACCGAGTTGGTATGTGTACTGAGGAGCAAAATTGATTTAGCCTGTTGCATTCAGAGTTTAACTATTTTTTATCGTTTGTCCAAGAAGGCTAACAATGGAAGTGGTAGGTGCCCTTAGACGAAGCATGACGGCTACGCTATTTTTAAACCATTAAAACAGCTCGAAGAAACTCCACACTCCATCGGTAGTACAACAAAGGCCCTGACATTAAAAACGAGGCACTGAGAACTTTGAAAGTGTACACATTTATTAATAAAACAGTTTTGACAAGCAGTACCTTGCTGTAGTTTCTCGTCGCCGCCATGATGAAAGTCTGCACAGGTCGATTGACGAACACGAACCAGCAGGAAGAATAGGAGGAGAGGTAGTACACTCAGCTTGTTTGGACTTTCATCATGGCGGCAACGAGAAACAACTGCAAACGACTGCATGTAAGAACAGCTTTTTAAATAAACGTTGTGTACATTTACAATATTCTCAGTGGTTTGTTTTGAATGCCAGAGCCTTTGTTGTACTACCAATGGAATGTGGAGTTTCTTCGAGCTGTTTTAATGGTTTAAAAATAGCGTAGTCGTCATGCTTCGTCTAAGGGCACCTACCACTTCTATTGTTAGCCTTCTGGGTCAAACTATAAAAAATAGTTAAACTCTGAATGCAACAGGCTAAATCAATTTTGCTCCTCCGTACGCATACCAACTTGGTATGATGTTTTAACATGCCGATTTTCATTTTACACCAAAGTTCTCCTTTAAGGGTAGGAAAATTGCGGTTGGGCGGGTTGTTAAAAAAAAACAGGGTTTCCGAGTCCCAAATGTCACGACAACATCTGAGCTCAGAGCAGCTTATAGCAGACACACTCGCACCAATTTCGGGGAATGGTATCCTGTCAATATGACTGTGAGCTCGTGTAGGTGGCTACCATTGTGTTATCATAACAGTCATTCCAGTTTGTGGTATGCAGTGTGGTATGCGTCTTCATATTATCACAGTGCATGCAAAGCTACCTTTTAACTGTTTTATTGAGGCAATAAAACACCTCTGTCAAGATAGTGATAGCGCGTTTTAAGTGGTGGACACTATTAGAAAAATCTTACAGTTTCTAGGAGTATTATGCGTTTGTTTGTACAGGAACTGCAGTCGCCCTAAGGTGAGCATTTAATGTGACCAAATAGGTCTTGTCACCATGTCATCGTAATCTCTGGCTGTGTGTTGGTGATATTCCTGCCCAGACATTGCAAAACTAATAACGCGAAGGTATATTGTTTTAACAGGAGTAATAGAACTCAGACACCCTCTAGTACTGAAATGGTGTGTTTTCATGAAGTTTCAGTGGAGAACTTTAGGGTCACTTTGTTTTCCAAAGAGGCTCAGTGGTGCAATTGCTTATTGTGTTTTTTCCCTTACAGACAAGTGGTCATTAAATCTCCTAAAATAGAGCCTATTTATTATGTGTAATGTTCAGGGATGTATTTAGTACTGCTGTGTGGGAATGTTCATTTTAAATGGGCTTGTTCATTTCCATTCACTTCAACCACTTGGTTAAAGGTGTGCCATGACAACGACCTCTGACCGCTCCCTTGTTTACTCCACAGCTGCTCAAGAGGTTAAAGGTGTGCCAGGGGTGTCATAACAATGACCTCTGACCTCTCCCTTGTTTACTCCACAGCTGCTTCAGAGGTTAAAGGTGTGCCAGGGGTGTCATAACAACGACCTCTGACCTCTCCCTTGTTTACTCCACAGCTGCTTCAGAGGTTAAAGGTGTGCCAGGGGTGCCATGGCAGCGACCTCTCACCTCTGCCGGTTGTGGCGGGGTGGGGAGCTGCAGAAGCTGCAAGTGTCATGCCAAGTTCTGACCTCTCGTGCCAACCGCGCCCACACACAGACAAGATGGCCGCCATCATCTCGACGTTTCAGTGCCTCAGTCCAACACTCCAGCTACATGCTCACCCCTCCACAGGTAGCCCACACACCACAAACATACCTGCATGAGTGCAGCCCACTGCTTATGTGCAGTGTAAACAGGCAAGCCTATTCAATACTGTATGAGGAATACATTTCAAGATGGCTGCATTCTCAAGCAGACATCAGACTTAGCTCATCATGTTTATTATGTAAACGACCACAGGCCCATTAGCGGCTAACTTGAACTGCTGTCTATTGCAGGAAGCTAAATGTAAAAAATACTGCACATACTGCACTACATGTTTATTAAAAAGAAAGTTTGTGTATCAGGTTTTCCACCTATTATTTATTGTAATTATAATGTGACATTTACACACATTTATTCTTTATTCACTCTTCTATTGTCGTATCTTTGAGCGTGATGTGTGGGAGCCGTACATTCTGCTGCATCTTCAAGTGTTTCTTCATGTCTTGCAGCGCTTCCTAGTTTCTGGTCAAAGGACCCAGCTACGGATGCCGGGCTGGCTTTGTAGTGCCTGTCTCGGGCACGAGCACAAGCTTGTGCATCACTTGTAATGCAGTGTGGATGCCCAGACACAAACAAAATAATCATGTGTGCATACAAATAATATGCATGGCTCTTCTGTCAAACCAGATTCTTCACTGTATCTCTTTCCAAAGTATATCAATTTTTTTTTGTTTTTTTTTAAAGAACAGTTGCTTTCTTTATGTTCCTGAGCTCAACCGTTGAACTCAAGCTGTCAAATTGAGGATTTAAAGCCAAAACAAGAAGATTGGGGAATGCTTGGGGAATTTTATCGAGGGGAAAGACGTTAATTGTCTACTTCCTCTGGGATTTGGTAAAACGTGCGGAGCAAACAAATGCCAATGCAGAGGTTTTCAGACGCTTGCACGGACTGAAATGATATGAAAGCGGGTGATGCATCAGGCTAATGTTAACTCTGGGCAAGTGGTACAACTACTAGGAGAATTGCATTCCTGTGGCTTTTTTGCTTGGAGAATGAAGCCGTAAGACTATTCTGATACGAGCTGTACCACTTCCTGTAAGTTACTGTAGCTGGGTTGCTTACTAAACTACTTGGAATAAACCAGTACTTGGAATAGTCACTAACAGTCACTGGGTTAGTCACTAAACCTCTACTTGGAATTAGCCTGGTAAACCAGCCCTCATACTTCATTTCATTTTGTACAGAGGGTCTGGCAGTGCTGTAGCCTGGTAAACCAGCTGTTTCATTTTGTACAGAGGGTCTGGCCTTGCTGCATTGAGAAACTATTTCTTCCTGGATGTGTGGACTGTGATGAAGTTTAAAACAAGTGGCTTTGCCTTGACCCAATCGCTAATGCCTAGTCATTACGTATGCAATTAGGTTGCCTATGCACTACAATTCTAATGTAGCACACAAAGTCAACGTCATCGCTCATGAACACTCCCTTTTGTTCTGATTGGCTAGGGCAAAATTAACTAATACAGCAATGGCAGTGAAAGCACTGCCAGACCCTCTGTACAAAATAAAAGAAGAAGTAGAAGTTAACCAGGCTATGGTACACCTACACTCAGGTTCCAAGCCACAGAGTTGTTATTCCCGCCCACACAGAGGTGGCGTTTGTTCACCGTTCCCCTCCCTACGTATCCCCTCCTCAGGTAAACAGCATCCTGAAGGCCAACGAGTTCAGCTTTAAGGTGCCCGAGTTTGACGGCAAGAACCTGAGCTCGGTGATGGGCTTCGACAGCAACCAGCTGCCGGCCAACGCGCCCATCGAGGACCGGCGCAGCGCGGCCACCCTGCTGCAGACGCGGGGCATGCTGCTGGGCGTGTTCGACGGCCACGCCGGCTGTGCCTGTGCCCAGGCCCTCAGCGAGAGGCTCTTCTACTACATCGCCGTGTCCATGCTGCCCCACGAGACCCTGCAGGAGCTGGAGAACGCCGTGAGTACTATTAGTGTGTGTGTGTGGGTGTGTGTGTGTGTCTGTCTGTGTGTGTGTGTATGTTTGTGTCTGTGTGTGTGTCTGTGTTTTTCAGAAGAGTTTGCAAAGATTGCAGAAGGGCACAGGGACTTCATTCTGTCCTTCCATACTCTTAATCCTCATATTGACTACATTACATTACACTGAGCAGATGCTTTTGTCCAAAGTGACTTACAAAAGCAGGACATAATAAGCTAACAGAGGTGTAGAGGAACACAGAGTAAACCAACTACACACATACACACAAGGAGATGCATGTGCCTTAAGTAAGTTTCAGACACACACAGTCTCATACAAGCACGAGGTACCTAGGTAGAGTTGGTTAGTAGAGATTAGTTTTGTTAGTAAGGGAAAAAAAGAAGGGTCTTCACAAGCTTCTTAAAGGTATGTTGTTCCACCACTGAGTACTATTAGCTGTCTGTGTGTGTGTGTGATTCAGAAGAGTTTAGAAAGATTGTAAGGCCACAGGGACTTAATTCTGTCTTTCCATACTCTTCATCCTCATATTCACTGAGGCTTCTCACAACAAAGGATCTCCAGGAAAAGCTCATGGTTGATGGCACGAGAAGGTGTGCGTGTCTTCAGACAACCTTTTCCACTGGAGTGAAGTTTCAGTGTAATAATAGTTCTCCATGAGCTATTTAAGCATTTAGGAACATCTGATTTTAAACATTTAGGAACATCTGATTAGCCCAGTGTGGTGTGTTTGAGTTCTGTGGCATTTGAATTTTCTTTTACAGTGGCAGATCTCCATGGTTTAACACAGCCCCCTAATGTTGTGATACATGAGATTATGCGCATGTAGGGGACACGCTTATTCAGATGTAATTATATGTTATGTAGCTGATGCTCAGTCCCATTTGTCATTGTGATCACAGCACACAGTGCATGCAACAAAATTCAACACAGTACCTCAGTGGCACTCCTGGCAACCCGGGATTCAAACCTGCAATCCTGCGGTCACAGGTCCAATACCTTAACCGCTGCAATCAGAGCAACACGCAGTGAATTAGATACAGGGACAGTTCCCCTGGCACACTGTGGGATTAGATGCCTTAATCATGGGTCCCTCAGCAGTGGACGAGGATGCAGGAGAGTGCTGGGTATTCAGTCCGCCTACCCACATTACCCCTACTGGTACAGGAATAGAACATGTGGTAATTGTGTGAGGAATTGCCATAGTTGAGTGAATATTCTGGTCTGAGCTGCTGTTGTTGTGTGTTTGCAGGTGGAGTCTGGGCGTGCGGTGCACCCGCTGCTGCAGTGGCACAAGCACCCGCACGACTACTTCAGTCGCGAGGCGCAGGCGCTCTACTTCTCCTCGCTACGCACCTACTGGCAGGAGCTGCTGGACCTGGGTTGCCCCGGCGACCAGCCCAGCGTCAGGGAGGCGCTCGTCAGCGCCTTCAAGCGCCTGGACAACGACATCTCTCTGGAAGCACAGGTCAGTTTCACTCCCTCAACGACATCTCTCTGGAGGCACAGGTCAGCCCCCCTCCCTCTCCCCCTCCCGACGCAACCTAACCCTAGTCTCTGGGGAGGTGTGTGTGTGTGTGTGTGTGTGTGTGTGTGTGTGTGTGTGTGTGTGTGTGTGTGTGTGTGTGTGTGTGTGTGTGTGTGTGTGTGTGTGTGTGTGTGTGTGCCTCAGTGTGTCCTTCAAGCGCACTTGTGAGGACATGATGATGGTTCTCACAACCTCACAACAGTGTTTTCTTGGCCATTTTGTTGTTACTGAAAAAAGTAAAAGTGCAAAAACATTTCTTTAATGACAGGTTAGGGATTGTTTTGGTCTGGGCACAGTTAAGCATTCTTTAGTTAGATATGAATGGTAGTCAAGGGAAGGCCTTCACAAGCATAGAAAAACAAACGTGTGTGTGTGTGTGTGTGTGTGTGTGTGTGTGTGTGTGTGTGTGTGTGTGCTGGACCTGTGGCTCTGAGGAGTGTGTGTCCCCAGTGTGTCCTTCAAACACCTGAATGTCAGTGCCACTGCCTCTACCCAGGCTAAGGGAGAACAATGCCGTTGTTCAGGGTTTTCAGGTCTTTTTTTTAATATTAAGACGAGATTAAGACGTTTTGAAACCATGTCTTAAAATTTGCAGAATAACACTTCAGTAACGTGAAATCCCTTAAATTCTCTCTGATACTCTTATATGCTGCAGTATCGCTCAAAATTAAACTGTCCTGACTATTCACAAAATAAGCTGTCCATTGATTTGACTTTGGAGTTTTTGAGTGAAGATCCACATTGTCACCTAGAGCTCCCCCCTGTGGAATTCATGTGTATCGCATAAACATTCAGTCACATAAATTAATCATTCTGTGTGACAGGTGGCCTTTTGGGAGCCTCCCTCGACAAAATACCATTTTTGTTCGCTACATTTAGAGGGACTGAAGGACATAGCTTTGCTGGTGTTACATTTCTTCACCTTTTGCATGTGGTAGCACACAGACCTTAGTATAGTTCCTCAGTGTTTGAAACTGCTTTGCACATATCACAATTTCCTTAGCAAATCATTTCAAAAAGGGTTTGAATTTTATTGTTCACTTTGTGTGTTTAATGTGACATTTTGTTAGTACTAAAGGTCATTCAACCTTAATCAAAAACCAGAAATCTCAGATTTGCCTGATTATTATTATTATTATTTCCACAACAAGCAATTGGGAAATGGGAGCATATAATGAACTGAGGTGAAATGACCGACATATAAAATTCAGTAACTGCTGAAACAAAATAATATTTTTCTGGTAAACTACTTATAATAGTAGGTTTATGATAGCCTGGTAAACGAGCCCCTTGTTGTGTACAGATGGTCTGGTAGTGCCTTTACCCAATCGCAAACGTCTAGTCGTCACGTGTGCAATTAGCCTGCCTATGGCACTACAATTCAAATGTAGCACACAAAGTCAACGTCATGGCTCACAAACACTCCCTGTGTTCGCTGATTGGCTAGGATTGGCTGGTACCTAATACAGCGATGTCAGTGGCAGCATGGCCAGACCTTCTGTACAAAATGAAAGGAAGTACGAGGGGCTGGTTTACCAGGCTAGGTTTGTGTTTGATGTTCACTTTGTGTGTTTAATGTGACACTTTGTTAGTACTAAAGATCATTTGACCTTAATCAAAAATCAGAAATATCAGATTTACCTGATTATTTATTTATTTATTTTTCCACAACAAAAAATTGGGATATGGGAGCATTTAATGAACTGAGGTAGAATGACCGACATATAAAATTCAGTAACTGCTGAAACAAAATAATATTTTCTGTTACACCAGTTATAATGCTAGGTTTGTGATATTGGCAGAGTAAACTGGTCACCGTGTGTATGACCTGTCCCCCCCCCCCCCCAGGTGGGCGACCCCAACGCCTTCCTGCATTACTGGGTGCTGCGCGTGGCCTTCTCGGGCGCGACGGCGTGCGTGGCTCACGTAGACGGCAGCGACCTCCACATCGCCAACGCGGGCGACGGGCGCGCGGTGCTGGGCGTGCAGGAGCCCGACGGCTCCTTCTCGGCGCTGACGCTGTCCAACGACCACAACGCGCAGAACGAGGACGAGCTGCAGCGCATCCGGCAGGAGCACCCGGCTTCCGAGGCCAAGACGGTGGTGCGTCAGGAGCGGCTGCTGGGCCTGCTCATGCCCTTCCGCGCCTTCGGCGACGTCAAGTTCAAGTGGGGCATCGATTTGCAGAAGCGCGTGCTGGAGTCGGGCCCGGACGCGCTGCACGAGAACGAGCACACCAAGTTCATCCCGCCCAACTACCACACGCCGCCCTACCTGACGGCCCAGCCCGAGGTCACGCACCACCGCCTGCGGCCCCAGGACCGCTTCCTGGTGCTGGGCTCCGACGGCCTGTGGGAGACGCTGCACCGGCAGGAGGTTGTGCGCATCGTGGGCCAGTACCTGACCGGTGTGCACCAGCAGCAACCCATCTCGGTGGGCGGCTACAGGGTCACCCTGGGCCAGATGCAGGGGCTGCTGTTGGAGCGCAAGGCGCGCGTCTCCTCCACCTTCGAGGACCAGAACGCCGCCACGCACCTCATGCGCCACGCTGTGGGCAACAACGAGTTCGGCACCGTGGACCACGAGAGGCTCTCCAAGATGCTGAGCCTGCCCGAGGAGCTGGCACGCATGTACAGGGACGACATCACCATCATCATCACCCAGTTCAACCCCCACGTCGTAGGAGCGCAGCACAGCTGAACGCATCTACAGGGACGACATCATCATCATCTCCCAGCTGAACGCATGTACAGGGACGACATCACCATCATCATCACCCAGCTGAACGCATCTACAGGGACGACATTACCATCATAATCACCCAGTTCAACCCCCACGTGGTAGGAGCACAGCAGAGCTGAACACAGCCAGCTGTGAATGCTTGACATAGGAACATCCAGCTAAACATCCAGACCCACACACACACACTCACACACGCTCAGATTAACACTTTTCTCTGTGTGGTATTTCACACACGGGAAAGATTTAGACTGTGCCTAAAAGGAGTGACTGAATGACTCTGTGTGTGTGTGTGTGTGTGTGTGTGTGTGTGTGTGTGTGTGTGTGTGTGTGTGTGTGTGTGTGTGTGTGTGTGTGTGTTTTCTGAAACAGTAAGTGTGCCAAACCTTATCAACGTCCCGACATGTAGAACGACGAGGGCGCAGTCAGTTTTAAATGTTTTAAGTGTTTGTATAAAGAACTGCAGGGGGCAACACTAGAATAACTACTCTCTACAAATCATGTATAAATGATTTTGTTAACTCCTAATTAACACTTTGTTTATCATTTGTTAAGTGTCATTTAAAAACATATTTGTGTTCTGCCTGCTTGTCTGCTGGCTGTCTGTCTGTATAAAAGAAGAAAAGAGGTGTGCACATTCAAAACATATAATCACAGGTGCTAGCCTGGTTATTATATTATTATTATTTTTATATTATTTTTACACTGCCCTCCGTGTAGCAGCTATTTCACAAGAGGTGGTCTGCAAACTGGTTTGCTCCAGAAAAGATTTCATTTAAAAAACAAGGCAACATTTCGAAACTTTGCCTTGTTTTATTCAATAAACTCTTTCTGGAGCAAAAAAGTGTGCAGACTATCTCTAGCACCTGTGACCAGCGGACAAGCAGACAATATAAATATGTTTATAAATGATTTATCGATGAGAAATAATATAGAAAATAAGGTTAACAAATGATGAATGCATGTTAATTAAGAGTTAACCAATGCATTTCTACAAGATTTACAAGGGAGTAGTTATACTGACGTCTGTCTCTTCTCTGCAGGGGAATGTAATCGTGTGTGCAAAAACTTTTTGTTTGTTTATTTGTTTTGTTTTTTTTTGTTGTTGTTTGCATTGGGCTTTGGATTGTAACAAGCTCACAACTGTCCTATCATCATGTCAGGTTCATCTGTTATGTTACTCAAACTGAACACACTCCAGTTTGCGTGAAACCATTGTAAATGTGCACACGTGTGAGAGTAAGTGGGCTCGTGTGGTGGTAGTCTGTTTGCTAAACTCCAAGGTCAAAAGACATTCAGGACAAGGTTCACTGCTGTCTTAGCAGGGTGTGACATGAAGTACGCTGAGGCTATGCTGTCACTTGTCAAGTTCCTTATGTTACGTTTGTGGGCTGTCTGTGTTGTGTACAAGACGGTAATTCTGACTACCTGCTTTACTGACTGACACTACCTGATAAGGTAGTCAACTCAAAGTAGTGGTAAACCTTCTAATAGCAGAGCCTTGTGTCTTTGTTTTATACGGAGAGTAAAGCCATAAGACCCACCTTTTTAGAGGTTTACCACTTGCCCTCGGTTAACACATCTAGGTAAGTGACTAAACTTGGGGGGCTATTCCAGAGGGCAGGTTTAGTGTCTTGAGTAAGAGCAAGTGGTAAATCTGTTATTAGAAGAGCCCTGTGCTTTTGTTTTGTTCAGAGAAAGAAGCCACGAGTCCCTTTTATGAGAAGATTTACCAGTTAACTTTAGTAAGTCACTAAACCATCCAATTGAAAAAAAAAAACCCAACTTACTGGAGTACCCATCTGGAGTAAGTGAATGAATAAATGATGGTTTCATATTCTTCTTGGGAAATGCTGTATATCTCCCAATATGTATGTATGTATGCACACGTTAACACGCACAGACAGAAGCGGATGTGTACAAACACATGATGAGGGAAAGGCTGCATGGGTCCTCGGTGTCACTGACAGCACAGTATGGTTGTCATGGTTACATATCTGATCTAAAACTATATTATTAAGTCTATTTAATAAGGTCCACTGAAGATGTATCTCTCTTCAGCCCCTCATATGAAGTATTCATCTAGGTGGGTGGGGGACGCTGTACCTTTTTTTTTTGTAACTATAACATTTTATTAAATGTTTTATTAAAATAAACAGTGTTTGTGTCATTTTGTACAGGCTTTTCAGACATTCTGTAGTCATGGCATGACTGACTACACAGAATACAAGCAGCATTTAGACTAAGGCTATGTCTGAAACAGGAAGCTAGTGACTTGCTGCCTTCTCTGTCTAACAAGTCAGGCACCTTAAGCAGGCATCAAGGGGCAGGTTAAAACCTTCATTTCGGACGGCCTGACTAGACGCCAACAGCTGACTTCATAGTTGCAATAAAAGAAATCACCAGACGTGAGACGCATCTCGTCTCGAGCCAGAATATGGCAGATATTTTTCAAATCCAAACTATATGAATGATTTCCATATTACGAGAGATTACATGGGATTAGCAAGGATTATTTCAGATGTTACCCTCTGCCCTCTTGGCTCTACCACTCACATCCTGTCCCATATCCTGTCATCCTGTTATGCTACAACAAAAAGGTGGTGATGAAAGACTATTTCAATGTTTGAAAATGGGTACTGAAAATGGTCACAGCTCAGAAAATGCCTCTGGGACCCCCTTTTAGTACCCCGTAGATAGTACCCCAGAGTAATGAAACTTTCACCACTTAAAGATACGCGTGTTGGCTATGCCTGATGTGAATTATCTCAGCTCCACTCCTTCATATTTTACTGAGCTTGAAGCTTGTGGAAAGAAGCAGTTTTTCTGTACACAGTCAGCCTGAGCCCACGGTCCGAGGGGTATTTTCTGAGCTGTGACCATAAGATGATATGATGATTGATAAGATGTTCTAGGTTGTTATGTGCGGTTAGTGGTTTGTATGATGGCAGAAAATGCTGAATACACATTGGTGAAGTAGGCTAATTCTAATATTCCTCACCCATTTGAAGTAGTAATGAGTATTTTATCATTGAAGCTGAATGATGTTTTTGTTGGACTGTTACCTTATCAGTCCTGTCATAACATCTATCTCTTATTATGTATTGTATGACTGTTACTTGTCTAATACACACTATGCAATATATAACGCGCCATAAGTGTAGGTAGCCAACAGGCAACACAGACAACTGCTTGGCGACCCTAGACCACTAGAGGGCCTCGGAGGGCATAAAACCTTTAAAGGCACACTAGGCAATATTTTAGTTTTTTGGTACAATTAAGCTCATTGTAATATACTGATCTTGATTGATGGTGATGTTAAAGTGCTCTTTTTGCCTACATAAGTTCTTAGATGTATTGACACTATGGGAGTCATGCAGCACTATCAATTGCCGGAAGGGACTGATTTTTCTAATACTATTATAAGAGCTATTTAGATAGAGTTAAAATCTCTTTGGATCAGCTCATGCTAGTATTAATAAGATGCATCAAGCATTTATTCAAGTTTTAAAGTTGAGCAGTATAAGAGCAAAATACTCTTAAAGGCAACAGGTGCAGAATTACATTTTTTCAATCAGTGGCCCATTTCATTCATGCCAAATTGAAGCCAAGAATATGCCAAATGCAACATTAAATAAGACAAGAAACATAGTTGTAATTTAATAATATTTTTAATATTACAAATAAGACAAATAATAATGTAAATTTTGTGGTTGAAACCTTTTTCCATGTATAAATCATTGAAATCTTGTCTTTTATCTGTAATATAGATTTACAAATGACGATAAGGTACGATGGCTCAACATCTGCCTGTTAACAGAGTATCTATTTAAGTGAATTTTACCGTTAATACAGAATATTCTACAATCATCTATGGTGACAAGGTCACAGCTAAAAGATCCAGCATTTACAGTGATATGCCGTAATGCCCATCACAAATGCTTCACATGTTTTTAACATGCTGTTGTTTACCTCCACTGCTAGTGGACTTATGTGCTTTAAACAGCCTAACGCACCTTTACGCAGCCAAGTAACATCTGTATTTCTTTGGTGTCTTCAGTGTAATCTCCCTATCAAAGTTCTAAATCTGTCAGCGAGTTTTATGCAGGTTCACACTTCACATGAATGTGTTCAAAGTTCAGTTCATACTGAAAAATAAAATGAATAAGCTGATGTCCATAATTTGAAATTTGAAATTTACATTTGAAATAAGAACTACAACACATTCAATTCATTTAGCCTTTAAAAAGTGGGAAAAACAGCATTTTTGCAGCTGTCTCAAATAAACCCTCTTTAATCAGCTGTCCATCACTATCATCTTCAACTGTTGTGGATATTACTTGTATACACGTTTTATTCATTACAACAAAGGCAGTGACCTGCATTATCAAGATTTTATCTAAAAAGCAATTCAGTATCTCACAAAAATCTCAACTAGTTGAAGTTCAAGGTCTTTGGTTTCAAGCCTGTTAAGTTCAGTTTACATTACTTACAAAATGAACTTGTTAAAATAACTAGACCCTTTGGCCATGAAATGAATGATCTGCTTTAGATTACAACAACGAAGCTTACTTTTCAGCAGGCCTTTAGCGGTGCCAAAGACTTGCACAATGGGGCAGGGGCTAAGATATTGTGGAAGACAGGAATTGTAAACCTATTCCAGATGCCTTAGTGCTTGTTGAGAAATAAAAAAGTATACAAGCATATAAGATGTCTTTCTGTAGGTAACTACACTGTGGGTAAATCTGGACCACTGTATGCCTATTTTTTCACTAACATAAATCAGGAATAACTTATCAGTCTTTGCGTCTGTGTGTGTGTGTGTGTGCATGTGTGTGTGTGTCTACATCATGCCTTCTGCCTCTTCGCCCTCTGGGTTTTTTGGCTTCTTCTGAGATCTTTTAATGACAATAATCAGCACAAGTACTGCGGAGGAAAAAGATCACACAAAAGGGTAAATGGTTAAAAAATCCATAAAATGAATACAAGGCAATACTTTCTGTGGATGACGTCTGTGCCATGCAACTGAACGGGCATGTGTGCATGATTGCATCTGTGTAGTCTCTCGTGATGTGATGATCGTGTGGGCAATATGTCCGTATGCGGTCCTTATAGTTCATGTGGCCAATATTAAGTATCTGTACTGTCCATACTGTGTTCTAACAGTTGTGTATCACCAATCGTTCGCAGTGTAACTATGTACTGTGTATATGGCTGAAACGACAATAAAAACCTACTTGACTTAATATGATGTGTTTTATAGTAATAATAATAATAATAATCTTTAGTTGTATAGCACAATTCATACATACAAGATGCAGCTCAAAGTGCTTTACAGTTTGGCAAGAACACCACAAGACAACACTTCTTGCAGTCCAGTGGCGCCGGAGCAGATGAACACAATAACGAATTGACATAATGATGCAATGCCCCGTTAATGCGAGCTCTTGCGTGAAGCAATAATGCAATGTGACAACGACGTAAGTTTTGTTTACTTACGGATGAAGCCAAGCACTCCTGCCAGAAGGCCAACGGTCTCGCCAATACCAAGTATCCCTGAACGGCGTTCGGGCTCCATGAAACAGTGTCCAGCCTCTGTGCAGTTACACACGTGCACTGTTGAGAGCAAAAAACACTTAATCCAAGCAGGGACACACTGCTGTAAACGAAGCTGATGATATCTTTTCCATGAGCTTATGCAGGATTTTTGTGTGTTACAAGGGTGTGTCTGAGACAGTTTGTTCGTGTGTGTGTGTGTGTGTGTTACAAGGGTGTGTGTAAGAGAGTTGCGCATGCTCACCTTCAAACTTGTTGTTAGTCCCCAGACCGGCGTTGTCTTTGATGTTTATGGGCACAGGGATTTTCTGTTCACCAATTGCCACCTTCTTTAGGCTGAGCAAGGCAGAGGTGCCTAAGAAACATTACACATAGGCCACATGTCAGGAAGAGGAAGAGGAAGAGAGCACGCATTTGGGCAGGAAGTACTTGGATGCAGGACTAATGGGATTGTGAAGTGCAATATTATTATTACATTCATTACATACAGAGCGATTTACAGCTGTTATTTACAGGGTTTCAGTTACAGTCCCAGGAGCAGTGTGGGGTTAGATGCCTTGCTCAAGGGCATTTCAACCATGGAAATGCATAGGGTGGGATTTGAACCTGTGACTCTCCAATCCCATGACCAACTCCCTAACCACTAGAACACAGCTGCACATGAATATGATGTTGGATTAGTAGGTGAACATTTGTCTCAGGATTACATGAGGTGGAGTTCATTCTCCTGAAATTCAGCTAAACATCTAGCCGGACAAGCCAGCCCACATGGAATTGTGTGGTATGGCCACGATGGATAGGCCAGGTGCAATCCAAGGGGTGACATCAAGGGTTGTCCCTCAAACTGCCTCTGCACGCAATAGGATAGCACAATGACCAATCAAAGCAAGGAACTTGTTCACCATAGCACTACAGCAGTGCACCATCACAGCCCTGTCATCATGCTGTTAAGCCCATCCAGCAGCTCTCTACACGGATAGACCAATGCCCATCCAGCAGCTCTCTACACGGATAGACCAATGTGATTGGTCCGTCCAGATTTGGGAGAAAAGCTACTGAGCTTCAGTGGGTCAAAGCTGGACTGTAGCCAGGATAGAAATGTCAATTGCTACCGCTAGGGTACACCCACGTCTAAATTTCTATGTTACTGAACTACACCATTTGTGCTCCTGATAACATGCTGTGCTGACATGGATCTCCAGTCCAGCAGAGGTCAGTGTAGTTAAAAACCCAGGCCCTCAGCCAAGGGCTTAGCCAGAAATCATAAAATGGGTGGGCCCAGAAAAAATCAGGTGGGCTTAGCCCAAAACACATAGGTTACCATTATTAACCTATGTCAAACAAAAAGAGCCTTCTGATTGGGCGGGCCTGATTGACAAGTGGGTGGGCACAGGCCCACCCCAGCCAACCCGTGGCTATGCCTATGGTCATATGTACAGTAGGAGAACATGTTTCCCTGCACAATGACATTCTTTTGTGTGCTGTCCACTACAATGCCACACGTAATACAAGACATAGCACAAGCACTAAACACAATTTACTGGACTGCGTAACAGCACAGAGCAGGCCGATATCTAAAAAGACGGCAATCTACCTGCCCTCACCATTGACTTGCTTGAGCTCCCAGTTGGAGGAGCGCTTGTAGCCGAGGCTGAAGGTGAAGGGCGCGCCGAAGGGGTCGGCGTCCTTGTCCTCGGCCTCCAGGAGCACCGGCTTCCTGTCGTTGACGCAGATGAAGGTGCCGGCCGTGGTCAGTCGGGGCGCGTTGTCATTCACGTCCACCAGGTGGATGTTCACCTCCTTCTCCGACTTCATGTCAGGAGACCCTGCCACCGCCACAGACACACACACGCACACACACACACACACACACACACGCATACACACACACACACGCATACACACACACACACACGCATACACACACACACACGCATACACACACACACACACACACACACACACACACACACACACACGCATACACACACACGCATACACACACACACACGCATACACACACACACACGCATACACACACACACACGCATACACACACACACACGCATACACACACACGCATACACACACACACACACACACACACACACACACGCACACACACACACACACACACGCACACACACACACACACGCATACACACACACACACACATGCGCACACGCACACACGCCAATCAGACACTTTACTATCAGTTTTACTGAAATTAAAGGGAATGGCAAACTAAAAAATATATAGTCTTGAAAAATTTACGTGTAAAACTTTCATTTTAACCAAGAATGACAAATGAGTTTTCCCAAAGCTTGAAAAAGCTTAACCTGTTATTAGTTCTAATAACAGAAGATAAGTTCTAGACACAGGAGTAGGCCACAAACTGCAAAAAAGTCAAACTTACTTGAAAAATTGGTGGAAAGTTGTTGTCTCAGATGACAAAAATTTGAATCTCAAATCTCAAAAATTCTCAAAAATTTGAATCACTGTTCCACATCAATGCGCTTATGAATGGTAACTATGACAACTCTCGCAGTCAAATTAACAGTTAAGTGACTACTCCATGCTCTACTTTTCTTAACGGATGCTATAAAGCAGCGAATCAACCATTAATTCTGGTAGTTTATGCGTATAAAATCAGATCATGAATACAAACGGGAGATAAAAAGGGATAACGGCCTTCGAGATGAGCAGTTCCGATGCTACATGTCGCGGAGTTCGCCTCCATCTCGCCATTATTTCCACGGAACTGCTCACCTCGTCGGCCGATTTCTTTTACATAACTTGAGACAGAATAGTTACATTTACTAACCTCAACAGAGAGGTTTTTTAAGTACGCTAGGCTTTTTTACAGAGCAGTAAGCAGGATGAGGTGAAGGGGTGAGGCAGACAGAGACAGGTTTTTTAAGTATGCTAGGCTATTTTACAGCGCAGTAAGGAGGATGACGTGAAAGGCTGAGGCAGACAGAGACAGATGGATGTGGAGATGAAGCTAACTGAGTGAGGGAGAGGAGAGTGGGGAAGAGTTTGTGCAGCGCACCTGTTTCATAGGCGACCACCCTCACGGTGAGGTGCTTCACCTCCTCGTAGTCCAGAGCCTTCTTGGTCTTCAGAGACCCCGTGGCCGAGTCGATGTCCAGCCAGCCTCCGTCATCTCCCTCCAGCTTAAACCTGGTGGACACAAGCACATGGAGTCCTCACACACTGCAGTGACGACGCACACATAAACAAATGACACACAAAAAGATGGAAATGCACACACATACACACACGCACACACAATAAAACACACGCACACACACACACACACACAGTAAAACACACACACACCAAGACACACACTTACACACACACAAACACACAATAAAACACACACACCAAAACACACACTTACACCAAAACACACACTTGCACACACACACACACACACACAATAAAACAAACACACACACACACACACAACAACAAAACACACACACCAAAACACACACTTACACCAAAACGCACACTTACACACAAACACACTCACACACATACAGTATGTGCTTGCATTAGATAAATTAATGACACATCGTTTGCGCAATATCCAATTCTCACATGAGCTCTTTGCCCTCTGGGTCGTGGGCGTTGATGGTCATCACGGTGGCTCCCACGGTGACGTTCTCGGGGACGTTCACAGTCAGGAAGTCCTGCTCGAACACAGGAGGCTCATCCACGTCGGTGACCTGAACCGTGACGAGCGTCGTGGACTCCTCGCCATACTCCAGCCCTTGGACCAGAGGCTCGGGGTTGCGAGCGTGAATCTGGAGCGTGTAGGTGGACTGCTCCTCAAAGTCAAGAGGCTAAAGGGGGGAGGTGGGGGGAGAGAAAGGCTGGTCATTTAACCCAGAACCATTTCTGTCGCTAAAGCTCATTAAGCACATGATGTGTATCATGTGTATTAACATATGTATCGGTACACAGCAAAAAGACCAGTGTTGAATTGACTCCCACAGAGTTGATGTTAACTCTGTTGAGGGTTTATATAGCTCCACCCTCTCCAGAGTTCAGTTAACACCTTCAAAATGTGAACTAACCCAAACTCTGGACACCATTTAAATCCAAAAATGTTAAAATTACTCTTTGAGAGTTAAAATCAACTCCTAAATGTTCAACCCTGACATTTTAGCTCTTCACGTTTTTCGTGCTCTTCACGTTTAACGATAACTATAAAGATAATTATAGCTATAACTTTGTAAAAATCGTTTTAACTTAAGTAAATGGTGCTGTTCACATATCAACTATGATGACAACGACAGACTGAACGATATCGTTGGGATCACTTTCAGAGCGATTTTATGAACTATAAAAGCACTGTCAGCCAATCAAAATTCATGCTCTGTCAAAATTCTTGCTGTGAACGGATCTTTAGATTCGTTGATTGACTTTGTGACTTATCAGCTCATCACCTTGGCAACGTAGAGCTTGCCCTCTCCCGTAGTCTCGTCTGCCTGGAGGGAGAAGACTCCATCAGGGTCGCCACTGGCGATGTGGTACAGCACCTTCGAGCTCCCTGTGCCAGGGTCGTCAGCGTCCGACGCCTTGATGGTCAGCAGCATACTGCCAGGCTTGCGATTCTCTGCCACACTCACCTGCCCATACTACCCTCAGAGAGAGGCACAGAGACACGAGCAAAGGAATCACTGCATGATGTCTGTGTAGATTGTGCAGACAGTTAAGCAAAGGACTATCATACTATTTCACAAATGTTTTAATCACTGCTGAATGTGTGTTATCTGAAAAAAATATCCCACTCTTAATTGATATCTTACATTTGTTTAAAAAAAAATACTGTCAGTGTATCAAAATGCAGTCTCAAGCCATGGACTCGATGGACAGAAAGGGTAGATACACTTACATCATTTTTCTCAAAGATGGGGAGCTCATTGTTGATGTCAATGACTTTGACAGTGACCTGGCACTCAGTAGTCCTGGCTGGTAAAACAGACAATGACCATTTTAGAAGAATTTAACAAGACTGACCAAATAAATAAAAAAGTCTGAGTGCATCTGTGTCAGTGAATGTGATTGCTTTCTGCTACACAAAGACAAAGTCCTCCATCATGAATCGAAATTTCCATCGAGATTCCTTTCTGTCTGTCTATCTTTCCCTGGCCCTTCCAGTGTCTGTATGTGTGTGTGTGTGTGTGTGTGGGGGGGGGGGGGGGGGGGGGGGTTGTGTCTGAGCACAAGAACACACACTTACTGTATGTGTGCACTCACTTTAACCTACTTTCACATTGCTGAATCATAACATGTATGTGATGTGCTTCAGCTTCCATTTTTCGAATGATGACCATTTATTAAGCTTTAATCTCTCTCTCTCTCTCTCTCTCCCCCTCTCTGTCTCTGTCTGTCTGTCTCTGTCTGTCTCTCTCTCTGTCTCTTTCTCTCAATTCAATTTAATTCAGTTCAATTTAACCATGCTTTATTGGCATGAAAAATAAGACATTCGCATTGCTAAAGTAGAAATACAAGTATCACACCTAGGTTACAACAGGTGTACAGCATATCACAATATAGCAGTACAGTATATTTGTGTGTGTGGGTGTGTGTGTGTGTGTGTGTGTGTGTGTGTGTGTGTGTGTGTGTGTGTGTGTGTGTGTGTGTGTGTGTGTGTGTGTGTGCGTACCTGGTATTCCACCATCGCTGACAGAGACGGTGAGAGTGTACATAGGGGTGACAGACCTCCGGAACCCGGTTCTGGCCACCTGTATGTTGCCGCTGTAGGTGTCCACGGAGAACATGTTTGTGGCGGGGCTCTGAGACAGCAGCTTGTAGGACAGCAGGGCGTTTTGTGTCTCCTCATCGTCCGCATCATAGGCCTTCACGTTACCTACCACACTGCCTGAGGAACCAAAGCAGTAACACATTATA
>CM050218.1:3955000-4010000 GCA_027475355.1 Coilia nasus
CATATCTTTCTCCTCGCGGTCCAGTTCCTCCATGACAAAGATCTCTCCACTAGGGTTTATAGTGAAGGGGAAGGTCAGTCTCTCCTTCTGGACCAGACTGTAGAGTGCATTAGGGTCATTAGATGTCACCTGTAACACACACGAGAGAAAGATACACACCCACACACGTATGTTCACAGACAAACAGACGCAGACACAGACAAACACACACATACACACACACAAAGATAAGACAAACAAGGAAATTCAGTGGACTATACAAAACCTTCATTAAGTATATTCAGATAAAAGAGACTCTGCTCAGGATTATTTTCATTGAATTATTCAGTATGATTAATGTGGTTGTCTTACAGTACGTCTGTTTTGCTTTAGAGTAAGAATATGCAGTCTTTAAGGCATTTTAGCAAGGGATGTGATTAACCGTGGCAATCTTCATGGGGTAGTCTTCTTTCAGGTTCTCTCTGATAGTAAGTGGTCCAGGGTTGATCCACAGGTTTTGACGGATGACCACGTTCACCCGTGTGGTGCTGCTCAGGGCATTGGGGGCTCCATCCAAATCCGCCGCTCTGACCACCAGTGTGTAGTCGGGGTCAGTCGTCGCATCCAGACGCCGAGACTCTACTCACCAACACACATCGGGAGACAGAAATTAACTTTGCAAAATGGGAATTATTACCAGACACTGACATAGAAATGCTGAAATTCACCAGCCACTCAATAGTAAATTATCATTTTGTGCCTGAAATCTACCAGCCACTGTCATATTTTACCAGCATTTGGCTTGTAGCGGGTGACGAATGTCCATCCCTGAATACACACGTCAGTAAGTTATGAAAATGATGTCAATTATGACAAATCTAAAGGGGATGACAAATGAGTCTTTCCAGCAATGTTGCCGGGCAACAACAGGATTGGCTCCTAAATTTCTGATTGGATGATCTCAAAAAGGTGCCCAGTGCTGATCTAAGTTTTGTCGCCCATACGACATCTGTTAGTAACGTTGCTTGGCAACATTGCTCAAAACGTTGGTCAATGTATTATCATGTTAATTTATTACACACATTTTTAATCCAAAACAACATGATCCATTTCTTTGTATATATTTATAGCACATATGATGACAATAATTATCAGTTACAATTACGACTACTTTCTTTTAATATTAAGATTTTTTTATCAATATTTTCATCATATGTAAATATTTTACAGCCCTCAGTCTGAGATTGGGAGGGGCCGAGCCATGTGTCAACCTTCACTGGCACAGATGTTCAGCAGTTTCAGTGCATTCCCGACTCTACCCAGTAAGTCTATGCATGTGACAAATGAATGTCCATGCATCCTTGTATCTATGTATGTGCAGCGTGTCCTAAATGGGAAGGTATAGCGGCCTTCTGCCTTTCTGGCTGCCTTCACAGGCTTACAAGTCACATATCCACAGGTATCAAGGCACCAGCTAAACACTTAGCTTCAGACAACTAAGCTAAATAGTCACATAGAATGCTGTTGACAGGATAGCAACAGCTGACTTCATAATAATATAGAAATGTTGACGTTAAAGATACATCTGTGCTGCCTCCAGAATATCTTAGAAGAGATAGCTTAGAAGATAATTTTCATTTCATTCGGACATGGCTTGATGCCACCGAATGCTTCCCAAAGGGCCGTATTATTTGTGTTTCAGGGACAGCTCTGGCCTGTATTCTTAACAGGTAATCTACACTCTTTACAGCTGCAGACAACGTACACAAACACACCACTTCAGATCCTTTCATTTGAGTCATATGAAATGGCCGTACAAGTTAACTGTACAGTCATCATTACATAATGGCTGAAAATGGCAGCCGAATCACATCAGCCTTGTGCCGTGTGGGGTCCCACAGGGGGTGGGTGGGTATGGGGGAGCGTGACTAAGCCACAGGCTGCCCAGATGGGGCGGGCATCCCGGTCAAGGCCAGGGAGCAGACTCCCACAGCCACTAGTATGAATGCACGGGTCAGCATCTAACCACCTTCCCAGACCCACATCCAATCCTCATCAGTCGCCATTAGTGCATAGATGCCATCTACAGCAGCTGGGCTCTGTGTGGTACTTCGCTTAAAGCTATGCTCACAAGAGGCATTAATATGGCAGAAAAACATGGTCATGACTCAACAGCCACAGGATGTGCAATACACCCTCAATTTCTACTTGACATTTCAAGTCTTTTTAGCCTTAATATTTTTCTCTGTCTCATACGTAAATGATGAATCGGTGAACTGTACAAACTTTGTAGACATTTTATCTGAAACTTGCAAGTAAAATATATGACAGTAAACCACATAAAGGATCCATAGTACACTTCTACAAAAAGAAACCTATCTCATTTATATTACTTACATACAAAACATATAAGTCTTAAACCTGTGTTGTATGACAAATATTTAAAAGTGGCCATAATCATGAGCAAGTCATATATGAGGCCGTAAACATTCAGGTTGTTCTATTTTCCTATTTACATGGCATGATTCCCTTGTTGTTCCCTGTGTGATATATTCCTTCCTCCTACGTTCGTGCATGTGCTGGTCTGTTTTGCTGCTGTGCGTGTCATGTGACGGAACGTGCGTTACAGATTCTCGTTTGCTTGGCTTACTACTGATCTGTGTGCAGTCTTTATCTTATCAATTAGAATGTGTGCACAGCTTCAAAGAGGACTCCATTATGGCCTGTGGCACGTTTCCATCATCCTATGCGATAAATCTTGTCAGCAAACCCTCCCTCTCTTAATCCCAGTGTGCTAATTGTCCTATGCTACTGCGATAAATCTCGTCAGCAAACCCTCACTCTCTTAATCCCAGTGTGCAAATTGCCGCCAGAGCTGTCACGTTTCCAATCAGGCACGAGGCACATGTGTGTGTGAGTGGTGTGAGATACATTTGTGTGGGTGACTACAAATGACTGTGGCACTGCTTTTGGTATGAATGAGGACCTAACTCTCTGGATTATGGTTTGTCTGACTCCACTGTAGCTACATTACAATTAGTTCAAAATGCAACTGTCAGATTAACGACTAGAACACAGAAGTGAGAGCTCACGTGACTCCTGTGTTGTCTGAACTGCACTGGCTACCTGTGAAATACCTAACTGACTTCAAAATATTTTTGTTTGTCTTCCACCTTGACTATGGATTATGTAAGGGATAATGTTCTGCGAGGTGGTCATTCTCATAGGACAAAGCCCCAACAGAGTGATTCTAGACCCCAACACAAAGCGGAGGGGTCTTGAATCACTCTGAAGAGGTTTACTCCACGACAATGACAACCTCACTGAACATTATCCCGCTTATTATACAGCTACTTGCCAAACATTATAATAGAGAGTTAAAATCTTCTAACAATGTCCTATTTTAAATATTTTATTGCCGCTCCATGGCCTTCGCTGTTAAAAGTAGTAGAGGAAACAGAAAGTATAAGTGTGGCATAGCAACATGTCCAGCTGCTAAATAACTCCTTATAGCTTGTTATGATAAATGTATGGACTACTTGCGAAATTATATGAAAGAAGGACAAAACCTGTTCAGCGGTCATAATACTTTTTCAGTGGTCATTATACAACTTTGAATGTTGGAGTGGCCCATTCAAAGTCAAAGACACCCATCTTTCCTCACCCTAACCTTAATGTGTTATATATAATATATAATATATTAATATATAATAGCCCTGACTGGCCTTTGTGTCTCTGTGTAAGTGAAGGGAGGCAGACCTGAATGAACACCAACCTGTTCTGAGAACACAAGTAAAGAAAGGGTTTTCCTCATAGGGAACGTCATTGACGGGGGCGCAGTAGTCTTTAAACCTCCTCTCCACTGCTTCATGGCTGCCCCGCTGTTCACCTCGACTGTACATCAGCCCTGCACGAGCCCTAAGAAGCTTGGCACCTACACACACACACACATAAACAAACACATACATAAACGCACACAAACAAATACATAACAACATGCTCACACAGGCATACAGAAGCACACACATACACACACACACACACACACACACACAGATAGTTAACTGATTATCAGTTGCTGCATGGTTGACTTATCAGTGAAACTGCACTGCAGCACCACTGGATCTAGCGGTTTATGAGTGTCTCAGTTCAGTTCAGTTCAGTTCAGTTCAGAAAACTTTATTAGTCCCATCAATGGGCAATTTGGTTTGACAGCCCCAGTCTCCGTCAGAATAAATACCATATATCATATGAAGAATAAAATAAAATAAATATAAAATAAATAAAAAATAAAATAAATGAAAATAAAATAAATATAATAAAATAAATAGATTGGGGAAATGCTATAAAAAGAGGGATAGGACATACATCCAATTCACACACAGTCAAACAGTCACACATCCCATCCTGTCCTGTCAGTGATAAACAGCGCTTAGGAGCACCAGTCCTCATAAGTGTGCTCTACACCAACCATAATCAATCAATAACCTAGTGGTTGCAGGGATAAAGGAATTAAAATGCCTATTTGTCTTTGTCATGACAGAATAGTAGCGCCGCCCTAAGGGCATCAAGGAAAACTGTCCACCTAACACATGATCAGGCTGACTGATAATGCTTCTGGCCGTCTGTATGGTAATCTACATTAAACACTGAGGCACTCACACACATGGCTATGTTGAGCTTACCCTCCTCTGTGGTGGAGATCTCGCCCGTCTGTGGCTGGATCTGGAACAGAGGGGTGTTGTGGGTGCTGGGGACCTCTCTGACGATACTGAAGCGCACTGCAGCATTAGCGCTGTTGTGGTCGTCACTGTCCGACGCAAACACTTGCACAAACGGCACACCTGATCACATAGAATTAAAATACAGAATCCAGATTTACTAGCTACTCAAGCACCATCTATATGAAATCAGTTGTCTTTTGTGTGTGTGTGTGTGTGTGTGTACCTGCAGGAGTGTGCTCCATCACCTCTCCTGTGTAAACTTCTTGGCCAAATGAAGGTGCATGGTTATTTACGTCAATAACTGTCAGAATTACATTGTATGGCCCATCAACTGTCACGTCATCTGCAAGAGCTTCAATCTGTCAAAAACACACGCACACACATAGGACACAAAGTTATAAACACAATGTTTACACATCATAGTTGCAAGTGGCAGCCTGATTTCAAATTCTAAGGTACTTCCCCAAACTCACGTGTAATCACTCTTAAACAGAGAAAAGTAACAAAAAAAGTCCTCAGAAGTAGACTGGTTGAAAATGACCACTGCTAAACTAACATCCATCTGTCAAATTCACACTCAGTCCCATTTAGGTTAGCATAGCTAGCTGGTATTAGCTAGGTACTGATAGGTTAGCATAGCTAGCCGGTACTGTTATTGTCCATGAAATGAGTCAGTTTTCTCCTTCTCTTGTTTTTTTATGGTTAGTGCCTGGGTTATTGTGTGTGTTGTTGATGTGTGTGTGTGTTAGTTTTTACTCACCTGCAGTGAGTGTGTGTCCTCTTCGGACCAGACCAGTGGCTCTGTGAGGTAGAGCCAGCCATCTGCAGACACGCCGATTCCCTGAAGGTCTCCACTTACTCTGTATGCAGTCACACCGTCCACTGCGGACACAAACTGTTCCAACACACACAGTCCAATATTTAGCTATGCTTGTATGTCGATTTATATATGTATTAGTCATGCATATTTGTTGTACATTTGTATTGTCTTTATTCTATTTAATTGCTTTTTTCTACTGTTTTTTACTCTGAGCACCTGTTGGCTTACCCAAAACGATATCTCGCTGTACTTGTATAGTGACAATAAAACACTTCTTCTACGGACAGTCCGCACACATATAAATAAACCCAGAGATTTGACATATTATTCAGTCTACTGTCCTATTGTCAAAACAGGTACCCAGAAAGAGCGCGCGCACACACACACATACACACACACACACACACACACACACACACACACACACACACACACACACACACACACCTGGTAGATGGGATAGGGGACAGTCGTGGCTTCGGGAACATCTAATTCCTTGTCTCCCAGTGGCCCCTTTAAGTCCTCCAGACCTATCCCATGGGCCTTTGGTACAGGGCCAGGAAGTTGCACATTAAAGCAGGACAGATGGAAGACGAATGATAAAAGACACACTGATGAGTTTACCACATTATTTAAACAAACATTTTTTTTTTTAAATTGTAAAAAAAAAAAAACACACAAACTTACAGAGTTCAGGAGAAGGCCTAACAGCAGCAGATGTTTCATCATTTTAAATGTGCACACCTGAGAGAGATATACAGGAAAAGGGAGGGAGAGAGAGAAAGAGAGAGAATAAAAGATCAAGTGAAAGAAAGAGAGCAAAAGAGAGTGCGAGAGAGACAGCGAGAGAGAGAGAGAAAGAGAGAGAGAGCAAAAGAAAGAGAGAGAGAGTGTGAGAGAGAGAGAGAGAGAGCAAAAGAGAGTGCGAGAGAGAGAGAGAGAGAGCAAAAGAAAGAGAGAGTGTGTGTGTGTGAGAGAGAGAGAGAGAGAGAGAGAGAGAGAGAGAGAGAGAGAGAGAGAGAGAGAGAGGGAGAGTTAATAATTGCTCCATGTCCAGGCTGCATGTAATATCTGATCAGTAAGACTTTGAAACGAAACCAGTTCACCCAGAAAGGTGTGCCGGTGGATAATGTGTGTCTGGAGAAACTACTGACACACACGTTTCACAGACAGGCCACAAGGTCAAGATTAGCTATGAAACTGTCCTGGCCAAGGAGGGTAACACTCCTTGGCCTGGAATAGTAGTAATTCTAGTGTGTGTGTGTGTGTAGATTCTCACTTATCCAGGTCATGGTAGTCAAAGGACCTACGTTGTAAGCAACTGGACTTCTTTTAAGAGCTTGAAGACATTTCACCTTTCGTCCAACAGACTATGTATGTGTCGCACAAACAGACTATGTATGTGTCGCACAAACAGACTATGTATGTGTCGCACAAACAGACTATGTATGTGTCGCACAACCAGACTATGTATGTGTCGCACAAACAGACTATGTATGTGTCGCACAAACAGACTATGTATGTGTCGCACAAACAGACTATGTATGTGTCGCACAAACAGACTATGTATGTGTCGCACAAACAGACTATGTATGTGTCGCACAAACAGACTATGTATGTGTCGCACAAACAGACTATGTATGTGTCGCACAAACAGACTATGTATGTGTCGCACAACCAGAAGGCACTTCTTTTTTCTTAATCCACGCTGTGTGCAGCAATAATCTCACTCCTGAGCAGTTTAAAGGCCGCACAGACTGAATGTGGCATTTGGCGGTGAGTCAAAAAGTAAGTTTGTAAGTTCTCTGTATTTTGGAAGCGGCAATATTAATCACTCCTCATCCATTTTTTTCTGCTCTAACAATCTTTTTTATTTCAAAATGATCTCATGTTGCCACCACAGGCCGTACGTAGTCCACTGCATCATAAATAAACTAAAAAAAAAGTAATAGAGGTGTATAAATCATGACGTGACAGGATGGCATTTCTGTGGGCTTGGCATGCAGGATTTTAAAACAATTTTCTAGCCCTCCACATCAGATGCACAACTAAAGTTTTCCGTTGGCTTTTCTCCATTAAAAATCAATAAAGTTCTTTTTTTTTTCTTTTTTCGTGCTGTGCTTAGCCATAGACGCATGACCATTGGCCTTAAGGCGCTTGAAATGAACATTGTCCTGAAATCTTGAAATGTTAAGCTTGTAGAAGCAGTAATCTGAGGGCCAAACCATTTTCATACATTTTATAATATTATTTGATCGCAGCCCTAAATAGGGTGTTCATGTCATGCCAGTCATACATTAAAAGAAAAATGTATTCTGTGAAACTCAACACTGTGCCCCCCCCCCCCAACTTTCAAAATGCCCCCCCTATTTGTGCACTCTAGATCCGGGCCTGAAAAGGTGCTAACTTTCTTAAAGAAGGTTTGCCCCTAGCCCACACTAAAGCGTCTAAAGCGTCTTCTGGAAAACATACATGGATATACAACTGTTGTGACATACCCAGTTTCCAATCTGGGTTTGAAAAGCAACAGGTTGTGAAACATCTACTGAGATTAAGACATATGGCATAGTTTCCATGCTTGGTGCGTAAAGCAGAGGGAGCGATCGCGTCAATGTCACCTTGTCTATACTACCTGCTGTATGACTAACCTGTGAGGGCATTCCAGACCTCACTCTCACTTTCTCTCTCTCTCACACACCGTCCTTTGACTTCTACTCCACTTCTTTTAACTTCCCTCCCACTGCAGCATACTGATGGCAGAGCCGCTGAATGGGTTTGATCGTGCGGTCGTGTAACCTTCAACAGGCCCACACCTCACAAGGTGAAAACCGACAGCTGTGGCTATGGCCTGAGGCTGCTAAAGGCCTTAACTACACACACACACACACACACACACACACACACACAAATGACCTCTGCGAAGTCAGACTTTCTACATATGAGTCTCCGTCTGCTCAATGACACACATGAGAACATTAGCTAAGGGCTAAGGGTGAAAAGCCTGGCTACAGAAAATAAACGTCCATCCCGTGTTTCTGTTAGTCCTTCACCAAACCAGCTCATTCTCACTAGCACAACTCTTTACCCAGGTAGAGTTTTCTAGCTGCATAGCTAAGTGCAGGGCAAGAATCAATACATGGCAGGATTTTTACTTGATGAAGGCAGAGTCTGCCACTTCCTGACTAGCACAAAGATAGAGGCCTACTGTATCTATACACAGACATACAAGCACAAACACATGTACCCAAATGGCCTCCAAAATATCAGTGCTTATCTAAGTATAGTGACCATATGTAGCTTTGATGAACACATTCAAATATTAGAATATTAAATAGAAGTGCGTATTCATGAGCAACAAATCAAGCCAGTCCACACCCTACAGCCTCAAAGTCAATTAAGTTCTCAAATCTCACACAGGCCAGACACATACAAGACTACAGATTTGGGAGGGAAAAGACAGAATGAGAGAAACGAATGAGAAAGCGTGTGAAAGAACGGAAAAGAATAAGATTAAAAAGGAAGAATAATGGCTAGTACAGAAGAGGAACCTACCTTCTACTCTCCTGTCGACCGAGCGACTGAGACTCTGTCCTTCCTCCACCTGTCAAACTTTAACTGTTTTATAGAACCTAATGATTATCCACAGCGCTGCCCTCTGAGTCTGCAGGCGTCTGTGCAGGGGGATGTGGAAGAGGACGGAAGAATACAGAGGTCTGCTCACATCTTGCGCATACACACATCCACATACACACACTGACACACCAACGAACAGACACACACAAGGAGCAGGGAGAGAGAAATCCTAACAGAAATTTCAATTCCTGATGGAGTACTTTGTCTTTGTGTGAAAACGGTCACTCTGACACAAAAAAGCCAGGCACACAACCAAGCCGATGCAAATATCAAAATATACTTTTTAGCATAAATGTGTACGTATGTATGCCACAGTATACTGGCAGGGACACATGAGGGAGTGGGTAAGTGGCGCTTGATGTATGGACACACTGTATTTGTGCAGGAAGATTAACCAACACAAATCAACCAACCTGGGAAAAAAAATACATTTTCATTTATTTTCTGTTTCAAACAATTAATCTGTGTATAAAACTATATTCATTAGCTGCTAGGGGGCCCTTTAGCTAATCTCCAGAGCTGTCTTGGACGTGTATTGTTCTTTTTTACTCTTGAGTAATCTAGTGAGACTGGGAAGACTTTACACTTTGACCCCTACAGTCTTGAAGTGCCCTCTACATGCTCCCTACTCGCACACCCCCAGGATTACAAAGGCGATACATAGTAATTGTTTTATAAAATACCTAATAAACTATTTGTATTAATTAACAAGACCATCTGACTCTTGTTAATATCACTTATTCATGGTGTGTGATAGTACTGTGCTATTAAACGTTAACCACTGTTGAAAAGGCTAACATGTTCTTCTGTTAGATACCTACGAGGTCAGAAATTGCCTTAACTGTAGAGAAGGCTCCTGTGTTTGTTTTAGTCTTACAAGAAATGAGATATCGCCTTGTCTGTGATTACATAGACTCTGTCCATTAGATACTTGAGATAGATAGATTTTAGACATACAAATACACTTTGTTAAGTCAATCCACACCCACACATGCAATTATGTATACTCTTACACAACAGGTGAGGAAAAGTAACTTTATTTACGATGGAAATAGTTCAAACAGCAGGACAAGGAAAATGTAAAAAGGAGAAGAGTTAAATAAAAAGTACAACTTTATAAAAAAAACTAATTCAGGCATACAGGCACATAAAAAACCCATGCACACAGCCCCAACCTGAAAGAACTGCTTTAGGAAAGTTCAAAGGTCACTCTGTTTTAGAAAGTCAAGAAAGGTGGTTATCCTGTTACTAACACAGCAGTCGTTGACACACCATGAAGAACAACACGCACACACATACACACGCGCACACACACACAGAGGAGTTCAGTGTGATTTTACACAAGGATACCCACCCACCCAGACACACACACACAGGCGCACACACACACACAGGAGTTCAGTATGCTTTTACACAAGGATACCCACACACACACGTGTTTAGAGCACGGATAGGTCATGGCAGGATTTGGACTTGACTGAGAATGCTGCGTGTGTGTTTCTCATGACGGTGAGAGTGTGTATGAGCCGTTTGGCTCTCTGTGGAAGACTGCCCTTCCGGTGGGCGGGGCCTTTGCTGCTGCTGCCACGGAGACGCAGTTGCCTGACGACGCCATCAAACAGAAGCCAGACATTGTGCTGCATGAGGGCAGAAGTCTCCACTAGTTTACAATCAAACACCACAGCACACACACGCGCCTCTGCACATTTACAATCAAACACACACACAAACACAGGCAGAGGGAGACAGGGAGAGGGAGAGAAAAAGAGAGAGAAGACAAAAACAACAGTAACAGTATTAGCAAGGGGGCATTGTAGAATTTAGAAATGGCATAGCTGTAAGATTGGAATTCAGCAAGTACGCACACTAACATTACATTACACTTAGCTGACACTCTTATCCAAAGCGACTTGAAGTTTTCTAGGTACAGAGTTTCAGTTACAGTCCCTGGAGCAATGTGGGGTTAAATGCCTTGCTCAAGGGCACTTCAGCCATGGATGAGGGAGCAATGTGGGGTTAGATGCCTTGCTCAAGGGCACTTTAGCCATGGATGAGGGTGCTCTAGCTATTTGCTCCACCCCCATTTTTCCTGCTGGGATTTGAACCTGCAACCTTCCGATCCCAAGATCAACTCTCTAACCACTAGGCCACTAATCCGCACTTACCACTGATGGGTACTTCCCTGCATCTGACCAGGTCACACTTGTTGCCAACGAGGATGATGGGTGTGTTGGCATGGTCGTCTGTCTGTCGGATCTGGATGCGCAGCTCTGCCGCCCGGTCAAACGAGGCACGGTCAGTGATGGAGTACACCAGCAGGAAGGCATCCACGCAGGACACTCCGGAGATGGCTTCCTCCTGCATCAAACACAAACACAGTCAATCAATCAATAAATCAATCAATCAATCAATTGATTTACTGTTTATTGATTACATGCACAATCACTGTATACAATGGTCTCAATACACTTAAATAAAAGTAATAAAATAAAAACAAAATTACATTACATTATTAGTTGTGCAGGGGGATGAACATGTAGGCTCATACACTGAAGTCCACATCACAACGTTGCCATGGACATATCAATCATGCAATAAGTGATCAAGTTATCATTTAGGAGCCCTGACTGAGATGGGACATACTCTATGTAGGTATATACTTAAATGTAGGACTTTTAAAAATATTGCTCAGGTTTATGCAGGTTCTTCTGAAGCAAGTTTAATTTATAGTCTATTTCTAAAAGTGGAGGTGATTGGTGATATGAAGTGTTCGCATGCTCACCAGAGAGTAGCATGTTGAGTCCACTAGTGTAACTGCAGTGTTTTCTCCATCCACAAGTACTGTCCTCTCGCAGACCTCTTCTGTAAACAAAACCAGCATGTCTTTCACTCGTGAACTTCTTTGTATCACACGCATAGTTAGTCAAACGCAAACTGCAGTTATAGCCTTAAAAGCGTCATTTTCACCTACTTATATAAACCAAGCAAAATTCCAGCATAGGTGAACTCACCTTCAAACAATTCTGTGTCAATATAGAGATTGTCCGTGACACCAGCAAAAATGCCCGCGAGAGCAGTCTTTCCCACGCCCGGGTCCCCTAGCATTACCACAGTAAAAGACTGAGTGCTTGATAATTCTGTCGAGATACCAGAATCGGTAGAAAGTGAACTCCAGCTGTACTTCTCGTCTTCGGGTTTTCCTACACGTGCAACAGCTTCGCATCTCCTCAGACCCTCGCTCAGCAGGTGACTGCCGTCCGGTACGCAGATACTCCAACGGTGCAGGTGCTGCTGCATGCGCAGACTGTGTCGCCGCATATTTGCAAGAAGCGTCATGACGAAACAAAACTTTTCACCGGTTAAACTACGTCAACTGAAATCTTATCAGTTGCCAAAATATGAAAATAAAAAGTCCACACTATGTGTCCTAAATAAAGCCTTTTTGAACAGTTAGGCACGTGGAAAAAATACCCACTTCAGCAGATGTCATTCATTCACGCAGATTTCATTGACTGTGCGTCGAGTTGATCCTGCTTTCTGCTAAAGTAATCCTCACAGCGACTGCCTTCTCGGAGAGAGAGAGAGAGAGAGAGAGAGAGAGAGAGAGAGAGAGAGAGAGAGAGAGAGAGAGAGACTAATGTGCTTTGACAGTTAGTAGCTATTGACTATATTGGGAAGGACAGATTCGGCGAGGGTTTCCTTGACGTCAAAGATGTGGTGGTGCCTAAGAGAGACTTCCGTCAGAATTTGTCTCCTGACACCCTCAAATTAATGGAAGCCAATTCTTCCGATGTGAACTGTTAGGAACATTAGGCCTACTCAATCCCTGAAGACAATTGTGTGGGATCAACCTACAATCAATGGTGGTGGATCAAACTAGAATGTCAGACATATCCATATTATTGTTTTTGTCTTGGAATTGTACAAAAAAGATCATTGCATGCCTGTGTAATATGGGCCTTAAGGACAATTACTGGGTTTCATTGTGTAATAGAATGAAGAATAAAGTCATACCAAGCAACAGAAAGCTCACCTCAGTTATTTAAGACTTTATGACCATTTATGGTTTATGGTCTCTTAGCCTATCATTCACATCTACCTTTAACTGGACAGTTCAGCTCAGAAATACTACCTAACCTGACCCCTGAGCTCCTATCGTTACATTCAGCTGACGAGCTTGGTAACGGTCCCTTGTATCTAACGTGAGGTTAGAGGCCTTACTCAAGGGCACCTCAACCATGGATGAGTGTACAGAGCGTTATCTAATCTATTCACTCCTCCATCCATAGTTTTTTCCTTGGGAATCGAACCTGCGACCGTCTGACTCCAAGACCAATTCTCCTAACTATTAGGCCCAGGAGTCTATGGCAGTGAGTCAGGGCAGCAGCAGAGTCCTGCAGCTGCGTGCTACTCTGTTCTGGTCCTTCCATCAATCTCTGCCCGAATAGCCTGAGCTCAAAAAAATCTGTTCCCCCTCTCTCTCTCATTAACTTGCTCCCTAACTCGATCCGTTAATCTTTCAGGCAGCGCAGATGGGCTGTCCCTGTGACCCGTGTGAGTGCTCTCCGTCTCTGAGGAGAATCTCCTCCTTTTTGTGATGAGGTTTTTGTTTTGCCCTTGCAACTGGCTGGCACCCTGCTGCTGCTGCTGCAGATTTACAGGGGCCGCCCGCCGGGCTCCCAAAAAGCGGCTTCGCCTGCAATTTGGTAAAGAGCGCCTCGCAAACTCTAATTACATTGAATTCAGGACAAAATGGGGTACAAATTAGTCATGCAAGGCATTAGGACTGGCTAAACCTAGAAATCATCATCTCTAATACTGACTCACATGCAAGCACGCATACACACACAAACACACACATACACACACACATTTTCTAGCCTTTTCTGACCATTTAGCATTAGGACGAGAAATAGCAAAGTGCAATCTCAGTTATTACTGTAAATGCAGGATTAGTGGGTCTGTGTTTCTATTTTAGGCTTTTAGAGAGCAATTGACTGAATTGAATATGAATGAGACAAAACGCTAAATGAGTCTGCCTGGATACCCAGAATTAACATTTTTCCATCTGTCATATTCCATATGCTGGGGGATCGACCCTGTTCGGGGCAAAAGTCTCCCCTATAGGGCTGGTTCACCGCTGTGTCACTGAGGTAACAGCCTTTGGTAGCGGGTGAGATAGCTTGGTCCAAAGACAGCCAACAGGCCTCAAGGGCATCAGGAGACTGCTTACAAATCTCACTCACTACACTCGCCCCACTTTGACGACAGAGGTAGATTTAATGTGCTTTCTGTTCATGATTTCTACTAATTTTATACTTTTGTTTGTTTTTATGCATTGATATACTGTACATCTTTTATTTACCACATACCTATTTCACTTTTAAGCTTTTACTCTTACTTTATCTTTTATGCTTTCATATTTCATATTGTCCTTTGCTTTTATTTTTGTTAAGCACACTGACTTGCCATTGTGTATAAAATGCGCTACACAAATAAACTCGCCATTTCTTGCCGTATCCTTTAGTTGGTATCATTTTACCAGCACACAGGGCCAGCGGCAGTCTATTCAAAAATGCTCCAATGTAAAAAGGCTCCATCAGCATAATGACATCATGTCTCAAGATTGTGCACATTTTCATTTACCTGCTGACTACCAGTATACTTGGTGTCCGTAAAGGAGTAGCCATTGTTTAGGGTTTCATTTAACAGAACCTCTCTCACCAACAGGATACCTGAAACACACAATTTCAATGTGATTACAAACTCTGATAAACACTCATTACAATAGAACAAATAATTTGTCAATCATCGTAATCATTTTTTTAAATTGTAAAGATACTTTATGGACACCTTGTAATGTCAAGGTATTTTCATATAAATTATAGTCCAGCACTTGGTTAATCCAGCTTCATAGAACTGACTTTTAAACTGTCTCACTTTTGAAATGAGGTGGAACAATGTCAAAGTAAAAATGTTTTTAGAATGTGTCTTACTGAAACAATGCCAGTGCTTGGTTTGGTAGAGTGAGGGAATGGGTTTGTTGACCTGAATTGGCTTCAAGGCGTCGAAGTTCAAGTGCTGGATCGGGCTCTCACTGAAGTAAGTGGGCCATGCGTCAGTAACCGTGTTTGTGAGAGCGGACTCTGCTTTAACAGGATAGAACAGGGATCAGAGATGGGTGAGTTACTTTAGTTTCGAAAGCAAACGAAAGCAAGCAGTGGATTAGCGTTGAGACACCTCAATCCTTTATGCTAATGACAACACTAATGTCTCCCTGTCTAACCTTGCCTGATTAAGACTGTCACTCTTTTTAAATTAATCTATGCTGCTACCCGTGTAGTTATCTATGGCCATTTGGTCCAGTTATTGTGACAAAGTAAGGTCTGTCATTGCATTGGGTAGATGACCCTTAAAACTCATTTCAAGCTACACTGAAGCCATACTATATTTTACTACCCAAACAAAAAGACACTTAAAAATAAAAAAGACACTGGCAATATTGGAAATGGTGTAAGTGAAATATCAGAACGGTGTTAATTAAGGATGTGACAACATTATTTGACAAATTCTGAATCACTGTGGTGCATGAAATAACTTTTGAGGACAGGCCCAAATAAGATGTGATATGGTTTATGTGTTTTTTTTTTTTTTTCATTCAGTTCCCATTGTGGGACCACAAATGGACATAAGCCAAGGGTAACATCTGGTCCAATTGTTTAATCCAATCATATGACTGACCGATCAGTCTCATTCACTAGTTTTGCACAGAAACATCATCAAAATAGCAACCAGTGACGTGACGCTTTAGAAATCCTTCACCATCAGTGGTGCTGAACATTTATGGTGACAGTATTTGGGTTTTGTTAGTTGCATCCACGATCGCGCAAAACGACGCAGCGCGCATGCGCACTGCGCAACCGTAACGCATGCTGGTTAGAAATTTGTCCGTGGTGGTGTAGGTAGGAGTGTTTTCTGCTCTGCATTCCATGTCACATGGCCTTATGACATCACGGGAGCAAGATTTCTCCTGCGCAGCAGCGCAGTGGCTCTCCGCTCGCTGCTCAGTCGTGGAACCGTCTGTTAAAACACTAGTTGTCCATCCGACAGCACCGACAGACAGCATTTCAAAGGCTGAGAACAGGACCTCCATCTCAGGTAGAGTCTCTCTGGATCCCCGTTTAGAGGTCCTTCGAAAACATCTCTGAATCAACATTGAACAGCGTACCACTGCCTTACTACAGCCCATATTATGTTCTAATGCGTCCCCTTGTGTATGACTGGCATTTAGAATTCACGTTCAGACCAAAATGTTCACAACAGTCTTTTATGCAGACAGGGCCAAAGCCAGTGGTAATTAGCACACAGCAAGAAGACACCAACCAATCTCACCAAAGTCTCATCTGAACAAATCGTGCGCTACATATCAAAGCTATTGTCGGCTTTTATTTTTTGAAGTCGCATTATCACCGTGGACTTTGCTTGTGTGTAATTACCTTGGTCAAACCCCTGGCAGACACAGTCAGGTGGAAGAAGTTCTGGCAAGATCAAACTCTCCCGATCTGGTTCTCTGACTCATGTTTCCACAGCAGGCTTTATCCCTTTAACAGCGTAGTAATGTCTCAGGCACATGTCTGTTCACCTGTTTTATTACGCCGAGGGAAGTTTTGGTTTAGTGTGGTTGGTTGGAGTATTTCCGGCATGGCCTGTGTTGTAGAATATGTCTGGGTTTGTTGCTGTTGTTGATATAAGTACCTCCTGTTGTTTTTACTTAATCTGAATGTATGAACATACAGGCTGCACAATTTTGTTTTAGGACAATAAAGGTAAAACTGAAGGAACTAGGGCTGTTACATCCAGTAGGATAGGATTTCTTGTTCATGTACATTTATTGTCAAAGTGCCACACTTTTAGTGACTTACATTAAGTACATTCTATCTATCTATCTATCTATCTATCTATCTATCTATCTATCTATCTATCTATCTACCCATCTATCTATCTATAGATACTAGATTGATGAGTTATTTATGTAACTACAGTGTCTCCGTTTCTTACATTCTTCCACTGCTGACAGATCCATGACACCAATATTAAAAGCTATTATTTATTACCGCTCAAAAATATAAAGGAGTACAATTCATGTAAGTATGCATCTAAACACCTAAATAATCTTGTGTTTCAGCAGCATAAAGCAAGAAATAATGTATGAATAAATTATAACAAATACACACGGACACACCCCTGGACAATGTGCATGTGTATTTGTCCACTGCATTTCTATGTGTGAGTGTAAATCTGTCAGTGTATGAAACGTGTGTGTATATGAGGGCATGCAGTTGTTACAGAAAACAGTTGTGTCAGTCTTGTGGTGCTATGTCGAGAGTTGTGTTTTGGTGCTCAAACTCTGAAAAGCGTAGGTGATGTGTGAGTGGGCGTGGTCTAGGTAAACGTCTCCGTATGATTGGTTGTTTCCTGAGTAGTGTCTCCACTGCATGAGCTCAGACATGCTGACCCGCTGGGGGACGTTTACGCTTTCAGCTCGCCGACCCAACTGACACGCCCTCTCCACGACTGCGGCCTCTTCCTCTGGCAGACCTTCAAACACACACACACACACACACACACACACACACACACACACACACACACACACACCAGGGAAAGAGACATTGTGACATTAAAATCAGGTTCTTTTACGACACACTGCCTTATCGCATAAGAGAGGCTGTGTTAAATCACACCTCTTATCATGTGCCATTCAACTGATTTCACACATCTTAAGATTTCCACTACTGTGGTCTCTTCATTTGGTAAAACCTCCATCTGATTTATTTATTTGTATAGTTTCATATAGCTACTTGTGGACCACGTACAGGTGTATGTGGGAGTGATGTACCCTATTATCAGCGCAGGTGACATACTTATGTATTACAAGAGGTAGAGATCCCAGCTTCAGAATGTAAATAAAAAAAACCCTGCCACATATTTGATCCAAGCGTATTCCTTAATCAACTGATACCGAGGAAGCAAATCCTCAGACAGGTAGATCTGCTAATTTGTTTAAAAAAGGGTGCAGGTGCACAGGCAGGAGGAACACCTGGCAGCGTTTTACGTTCTGAAGTCCCAATCTCCATCTCTGTGTGTTGTGCATGTATGCATGCCAGTTTCTTTGATTTAACTATTTATAGGTATATGTGTGAGTAAAGTGAACATTCTTGCTTTATTCTGTAAACTACTGACAACATTTCTCCCAAATTCCAAATTCAACTGACACTGGAAAGGAATGGCTGTCATACATGTAGAGATGCTGATTTCAGAAAAATCTGCAGTGGTCTCTTAATTTTTTTCCAGAGCTGTCTACTGTCTACCATCTGTGGTTCAAACTATAACACAATGCCATATCGCCCTGCGCTAATGTGTGTGAGTTAACACAATGCCATATCGCCCTGCGCTAATGTGTGTGAGTTAACACAATGCCATATCGCCCTGCGCTAATGTGTGTGAGTTAACACAATGCCAAATCGCCCTGCGCTAATGTGTGTGAGTTAACACAGTCCCATATCGCCCTGCGCTAATGTGTGAGTTAACACAATGCCATATCGCCCTGCGCTAATGTGTGAGTTAACACAATGCCATATCGCCCTGCGCTAATGTGTGAGTTAACACAATGCCATATCGCCCTGCGCTAATGTGTGTGAGTTAACACAATGCCATATCGCCCTGCGCTAATGTGTGAGTTAACACAATGCCATATCGGCCTGCGCTAATGTGTGTGAGTTAACACAATGCCATATCGCCCTGCGCTAATGTGTATGAGTTTTGCATAGTCGCTCACCTCGTATCTCCCCATCTCCGCCACAGGGGCAGCCCAGGAGCTGGTGTGTGAGGCAGGTGGTTTTGGGGTCAAAGGTGAAGAGGTCGCGCAGCTCCTCGGACGAGAAGCTAATGTGTTCAGCGCCTTTGCCCAGGTCGACCACGGCACCAGACAAGCCCTGCTTACACACCTGCCTCTGGTAGATACGCTCCTCTATCGTGCCTGGTCACCCATACCAACCCATGATACAGATAGACACCAACAGAAACAGTTGAGGACTTTTTAATAAGGATCGATTCTATCCAGGAGCACATTGAGTGCATCAGACCACTGGAAGTATGCCATTTATATGCTATTTATAATAAACACACAGAAAATCACAAGACACAACACAGTGTCCATGACATAGATAAATGTGTACGAATGCATAAAATTGTGAACTGCAGTAGACAAAGTCTTATTATGAATATTTCAATATTATGAATGTAATACTATTATTATGAAATATAATGAAATATTATTACACAGGTTTTTTTCAAGTTCATGTAAACACCTCATCCCGCATATGCTCAAAACTGCGATAAGCCTCAAATTGGGGATACTGAAGTGCTTGTAAACATAGTTATTGAGAAGGGCACTACACCAACACATGTCTGTGCAAATAAAAAAAGTTATATTTGTGTATTGCAGCCTCCTCCCTTCAATTAAAGGTCTCATTCCAAGAGTAACCGTTTAGTACTTGCTCTTTTTGAAATACAACAGGTCACTCCGAGTTGCATATTCATGCTGCACATGAAAATGTTCTTCTACCCCAATTGCCTCCATTAGTCAATAAAAGAAAATATTTGTTGGTTAGCAGATCTAACCTGTGGTCAGGAGTCTGTAGATGTGAACAGTCTTCCTCTGGCCATCTCTCCACACACGCGCCATCGCCTACAACACACACACACGCACACACACACGCACACATCATAAGAGTAGGCGCAGACTTTTTTGTGTGTAAATAAAAAAAATCTATATGTATAGTTCTGCCTCCTTCCCTTTTTTTCACTGCATCAGTACAGATACACGCATTCAGATTATAGACACTTTATTACATTACACTTAGCAGACCTTCATTCAGCCAAATCCAACTTACAATGGAGGACAAAAATCGAGCTACAGAAAAGAACAGAGTTAGCTTGGTAAACCAGCCCCCCGTACTTCATTTAATTTTGTACAGAGCGTCTGGCAGTGCTGTATTAAGAAGCAATGTCTTTCTGGTCTGGACTCCGCTAAAGTTTAAAACAAGTTGCTCTGTCTTTACCCAATTGCTAACGTGTGGTCGTCACGTATGCAATTAGCCTGCCTATGAACTACAATTCACATGTACCACACAAAGTCACCGTCATCGCTCACGAACACTCCCTCTATTCGCTGATTGGCTAGGATTGTGTGGCACCTAATACAGCAATGTCAATGGCAGCACTGCCAGACCCTCTGTACAGAATGAAATAAAGTATGAGGGGCTGGTTTACCAGGCTAGAGCAGAGTAGTCAAGAGCCTTACAAAGTACAGAGTGCAGAGCAAGCAAGAACATGAAAACGTTTTCACATGCCGCGAGTCTCTTGGCGCCTCACCTGGATGTCGTTGGCGGGGTTCCAGTCGATGTCGTACAGCACGAGGTGGGAGGCACCCACCAGGTTGAGGCCGACGCCCCCGGCCTTGGAGCTGAGCAGGAAGAGGAAGTGGGCGGAGGTGGGCTTGTTGAAGGACTCCACCAGGCTCTGTCGCTTGGAGACCGGGGTGTTGCCGTCCAGACGACAGCAGGCGTAGCCCAGGTGAACGCAAACATCTTGAAGCAGGTCCAGCGTCTGTGTGTAGTTAGAGACCAGCACCACCCTAGACAGACGGGAGAGGAGTAGAGGGGAGATAAGCATCCATTTTATTATAGATCTGTAGCTAAGTTTGCATGGGGTAGCCATAAACATTATTATGGCCAAACTCCCATGCACAGCCTTTGGGAGTGCACTTAGTACTAACCTGTGCAGTCAAAGTGCTGTATAGATGTGTGAGTGTACTTGTGAGTGAGTGTATTTGTGAGTGTGTTATGAGTACTTGTCTGTGGAGTTAAAGTGCTGTATAAAAGTGTGAGTGTATTTGTGAGAGGGTGTATTTGTGAGTGTGTTATGAGTTAAAGTGCTGTATAGCTGTGTGAGTGTAATTGTGAGAGGGTGTATGTGTGAGTGTGTTATGAGTACTTGTCTGTGGAGTTAAACTGCTGTAGAGATGTGTGAGAGGGTGTATTTGTGAGTACTTGGCTGTGGAGTTAAACTGCTGTGTAGATGTGTGAGTGTGTTATGAGTACTTGTCTGTGGAGTTAAAGTGCTGTATAGATGTGTGTGTGTAATTGTGAGTACTTGTCTGTGGAGTTAAACTGCTGTATAGCTGCCAGCAGGTCGCACAGCACCAGGAGTTTGCCGGACTCCTCTGTGCTGAATCCGCCACTGCTGTAGGCCTCAGGGAAGAGCTCTGCAGACAGGCCCTCACACACAGAGCCCTCTGTGCTCTCCTGAAACACACACACACACACACACGATAAGAAAAGCAGGCAAATACCCACCCATGGACGATAAATATGCACTATTTTGTTTATTATTGCCTTTGTACAATGTGTACACACACTATGTACATTATGTTTACATTGTACGTTATATGTGTATATTGCTCTGTAAGCATATTATGTGACTTGCAAATTGTTGTCCTTGTCGTCTTATACAACACTTTTGTTTATTTCATCACTACATGTCTAAACGCTGATTGTATAATAGAGAGCCTTCCAGAGTCAAATTCTTTGTGTATGTAAGTATATTAAATCTGATTCTGATTTGAAATGACCTACATTAAGTATACTCAGGACAATTAACTCATATTCTGTACATGCTATTTATCATTAACACACACAGAAAATGACAAGACACAACACAGTGTCCGTGACATACACAAATGTGGACGAATACATGCATAAAATTGTGAACTGCACTAAGCATACAAGTATACATATAGAAGTCTTCACATTTTAAGCATGCATTTTTAAAACAGACCCCAGGAACCACTGTTGATTACCCCCATATATTAGAGCTGATTTCCACTGTGTCAAAAGTCAGAAGCCAGTCGACTTTTCTCTAAGTGGTAGCCTGCCAAGAAATGCATCAGCGCACAGCCAGTTTCAGTGAGTAAACCCGTCAGGCTTTACCTAGCCTGCCTTTCTTTACCTAGGTGCCTCATGCTTGTGTGAGTGTGTAGGGAGTGTGTGTGTCTGAAGCCCCGGGAAACTTAGCTAAGACACGTACCTCCTTGTGTGAATGTGTGTAGTTTGTTACCTCTGTTAGCTTATTATGTCCTCCTTTTGTAAGTCGCTTTGGATAAAAGCATCTGTTAAGTGTAATGTAATGTAATGACAAGCCAGCACCAACCAGACAAACCAACTGTTTGCTGGTCCTGTCCAAGCCCCATAAATTAGCCCTGCAGACCTGCCGTAACACTTTGCTTGTTAGCAAATTCAGGTGGGCAGAATAAAATATGCTGATGTGAAAGAATGTTTAACCTTGCTGTCTACGTTAGCCAGACTGGATGGTATTTGTGTGTACAGTTCTGGAGTATCTGCACCAGGAGCGCCCTCTAGTGCGCTGTGCCAGTAATGCATGAGGATGGTATTTGTGTGTACAGCTCTGGGATATCTGTACCAGGAGCGCCCTCTAGAGCGCTGTGCCAGTAATGCATGAGGGTGGAGCAGCTTATCAAGCTCCAGTGGACAAAAAAAGAAAAACATCTTCTGCAATCCAAGTGAATATAAGAAGCAAAATTAATACCTCATTTGTAACGTCTGCAGTTCAGCTAAGACAGGCTATCCAGCATACATTATCCTAGTTATCAATGCAAGACCAGTTATCAAGCAAGTATCATTCAGTACATAAATGTTTCAGAGGCTTAAATCAGGCAGTATGGCGTTCCATCGTCACACTATGGCACTGATTGGTGTCAGTGCAGGTGAGTTTGTACACTTATGGTAATCCCTGAAGGGGCATAAGTCTACAATACAGTCAAAGAGCACACTGATGAACTACTTGTGTACGTAAGGTGTCTGCCATGCCTTAGTTTATTCTGTGTTCCATGAGATTGCTGTATTCTCCTTGCTGTAAGTCGCTTTGGATAAAAGCATCTGCTAAGTGTGATGTAGTGTAATGAATGTTTTGAATGGTAAAGAATATATCGGTAAGAAGGGATGCATTGGCCATCAGAAAGCAGTATAATGTTTTTTTTTTGACAGGAACAGCGCAACAGTTCCTTCTTTGGTCTGCTCACAAACGACATGTCCACATACACAGAAACAAATGCAAAAGCACACACACGTGCACACACACCTAGCCTGGTAAACCACCCCCTCGTGTTTCATTTCATTTTGTACAGAGGGTCTGGCAGTGCTGCCATTGACACTGCTGTATTAGGTACCAGACAATCCTTGCCAATCAGCAAACAGAGGGAGTGTTCATGAGCGATGACGTTGACTTTGTGTGCTGCATTTGAATTGTAGTGTGTAGGCAGGCTAATTGCATATGTGACAACCAAACATTAGCGATTGGGTAAAGGCAGAGCCACTTGTTCTAAACTTCGGCACACCTCCAGCAAAAAAACAGTTTCTCAAAACAGCACTGCCAGAACCTCTGTACAAAATGAAATGAAGTATGAGGGGCTGGTTTACAGTTCCAGGCTAACACGCACCTTGACGGTATTGTAGAGCAGTCCGGGGTGGTTGCAGAGCTTCTTGAGGGCGCTGATGCAGGCGAAGTGGGGGCTGTGTTTGCCCAGGTGTGTGACGGAGGCGCTGAGGCAGGAGCGAATGGCGCGCGTGCTCAGCATGTGTGCGTACAGGGAGGTCTGGAGGCCCGTGGGCCGGCAGAACAGAGTCCACTCCACGCGGCCCGGCAGGTAGCGCCCGATGATCTCCTGAGTCCTCCGCAGTGTGAACACACCTGTCAGACGCGACAGCTCAGACGCACGCTCCTCGCCCAGACAACGCTCCTCCTGAAACACACACACACACACCATCAGCTCAACACACACACACACAAACATATACACACACATATAAACACGCACGCTCCTCGCCCAGACAACGCTCCTCCTGAAACACACACACACACACCATCAGCTCAACACACACACATATACACACACACATACAAACACGCACGCTCCTCCTGAAACACACGCACACACACCATCAGCTCAACACACACACATATACACACACACATACAAACACGCACGCTCCTCCTGAAACACACACACACACACCATCAGCTCAACACACACACATATACACACACACATACACACCATCAGCTCAACACACACACATATACACACACACATACAAACACGCACGCTCCTTGCCCAGACAACGCTCCTCCTGAAACACACACATACACACCATCAGCTCAACACACACATATACACACACACATACAAACACACACGCTCCTCGCCCAGACAACGCTCCTCCTGAAACACACACACACACATCATCAGCTCAACACACACACATATACACACACATACAAACACCCACGCTCCTGGCCCAAGCACCGCTCCTCCTGAAACACACACACACACACGTATAGAAAACATACACACAGATACGAACACACGCACCATTAGCTTAATGCACACATACACGTATACACACATACACATGCACCATTAACTCAACACACACATACACGTACACACACACTGTGAGTTCAACACACATACGTAAGTATTCATTCACTAACACACACTCACACACAAACACACACAAGCATCCTCTGCTTCAACCACCAGTTTGGCATTTACACACACACACACACACACACACACACACACACACACACACACACACACACACACACACACAGTCTTCTGCACCTGTGCAGCTTCACCTGCTGCATGTACGTTCAGAGAGTACAAACTCAACTCTGAATCATTAGTAAGCAAGAGACCACATCGCTGGACTGGCTGTGTACGGCATAATACTAATGTGTTGACGTGTGTGTGTGTGTATGTGTGTGTGTGTGTGTGTGTGTGTGTGTGTGTGTGTGTGTGTGTGTGTGTGTGTGTGTGTTACCTCAGTGCAGTTAGGCTGGCGGGAGCGAATGATTGGCTCTTCATAAATCTTTCTGTAGGCCACTGTGGATCCCAGAACACCGGGATTCACAAACTCAACTATGGAGTAAAACTCCTGCAGATCATTTTGCACGGGAGTCCCTGCATTTAGACACACGCACACAAACACACACACACACACACACACACACACACACAAATTCATAGCCAAATGGCAAGCCACATGTCCCAAACTGAGATTGACAAGGTAAAAAGCAAAGCAAAAGAGCATAGAAAACATTTCAATCTGACCATTAAAATTCACAACTAACAGTGTAAAGACATTTTCAAACTAGTGCAAACAAGTGCATACTGCACATTTCAGCAGTGGTTGGTTATGCAATATAAACAAATCATAAAAATGCTTAACTTAGTAAAACAAAACGTAGACAATGGTAAATATACTGGTGAAAAAAAGACTAAAAAACTGCAATGCTTAAATTATTCTGCTTTATATTTACCACCTTCCCTACAACCATCTCAATGATTGAATTACAGTTGTATACCCTGAATATCAAAAACTAATTTAAAGGCTTTTTAAAGGATCTGCTAAAAGCTCTAATCTTTGTGTGTGTGTGTGTGTGTGTGTGTGTGTGTGTGTGTGTGTGTGTGTGTGTGTGTGTGTGTGTGTGTGTCTCACCCGTCAGTATAACTCTCCTAGAGCAGGAGAGTGTGTGAAGAGCGCTGGTGGTTTTGATGCTGGTGTTTTTAAGCCGGTGGCCCTGTGTGTGTGTGTGTGTGTGTGTGTGTCTCACCCGTCAGTATGACTCTCCTAGAGCAGGAGAGTGTGTGGAGGGCGGTGGTGGTTTTGATGCTGGTGTTTTTAAGCCGGTGGCCCTCGTCACAGATGAGCAGGCCGAACTCCAGCTTCTGCAGGGAGCTCAGGGAGCGCAGCACCATCTCATAGCTCACCACCATCACTGGACACACCGGAGACGACACATAGTCCTCCACACGGTGCTCCTGACACACACACACACACACACAATTACAATAGATACAGACACAAACATACACACACGCAATTACAACAGATACACAAACATACACACGATTACAACACATACAGGCACAAACATACACACATATATACATACTAGGGGTGTTGAAGTTAATCATATAATCGATGCATCGCGATGCGGACGTGAACAATTAATAATCGTTTCAATAGCAGATCATAATCGATTATAATGTATTGTGATAACCTGTGTTAATTGCTTTCTGTTCTGCTGATATTCTTATGTGTATGTGACTTTAAGGAAAGGGAGTTGAATGTGTGTGTGTGCGCATGTGTGTGTGTGCGCGGGATGACAGGAGACAAACACAGAAAAGTTGCTGCACTGTTGCGCTGTAGTGTTTAGTGGAATAAGCATGGGTTGTGGCTAAACAGCAACTATGTTGTAGAAACGGTTCCCAAAAAAGTTTCCTGAAAGTGTCAAGCAAGCCTCGGATTATTACAGTATTTTCTTGTCATATTTATCGCCATAAGTATTAAAAATAGCACCCGGTAACCCATTTTGTCTATGGTAACCTGTGTCTATGGTCTATGGTAGTCTCATCTACATGACCCATTCGTGGTCGCATAGCATACATCACAACACAACATGACGGAGGCATAAAATTAAATATGTTGGGAACACCACCAACTTAAAGGAGAACTTCGGTGTAAAATGAAAATTGGCATGTTAAAACATCATACCGAGTTGGTATGTGTTTTTTATCGTTTGTCCCAGAAGGCAATTTACAATATTCTCAGTGCTTTGTTTTGAATGTCAGAGCCTTTGTTGTACTACCGATGGAGTGTGGAGTTTCTTCGAGCTGTCTTAATGGTTTAAAAATAGCGTAGTCGTCATGTTTCGTCTAAGGGCACCTACCACTTCCATTGTTAGCCTTCTGGGTCAAACTATAAAAAATAGTTAAACTCTGAATGCAACAGTCTAAATCAATTTTGTATCAACTCGGTATGATGTTTTAACATGCCAATTTTCATTTTACACCAAAGTTCTCCTTTAAGAAATCGCGTTAGCTGTTTCCATCCAGAGTTGTTAACAACACCGTTGTTCTGCGGAGTTCTGTGCTACTTCTGTGAAATGTCCTGCCGTAGGAAGAAATGACAGACATGTCTGCCCAGCTCTGCTACCTTGTCAGAAAATCCTACCGTGCGCTTCCAGTTTCATTTTTTGTCACTGTAGGCTCGCTGTTTTATTTTATTTTTTTCTGCAAGTGCGTTCAAACACAGAGAATGATGTCGTCGGAAATAAAACATAGATGTATGCATAGCAATTCTAATTATCAAATTAAAATATACTTCCACACTGGTAGGACCATGTGACAGATAAATTTACCTCGGCAGAGTATGCTTCCACAGTTATATAGCAGATAGGACGTTTTGACAGTTCAAATGATCCGGTCAGAATATGCTTCTACATTAATATGCAGGTAGGATGTTCTGACAATTCCACGCGTTCCAAATTCCAGCATTTTTACCTCATTCTCCAAAAAGGTTATTTTTGCCAACATTGATTTGTTTGTCTCTTTGGTAGTTAGCAACTTTACACAAGAACCGATTTGCATAAGCACGGACAGTGTTCAGTGTTTGGTGTGACAAACTACCAGTCGCTACAGGAGCTGCGACATCCAAGCTTGTGAAAACCCTTCTTTTTCGAGACTGCTTCCCTTCCTAACAAAACTAACCTCTGTTAACCAACTCTTGCTTGAGTGTGTGTGTGTGTGTGTGTGTGTGTGTGTGTGTGTGTGTAGGGCGTGTGTGTCTCAAATGTCCCTGTTCCGGGAAACTTACTTAAGGCACATGTACCTCCTTGTGTGTGTGTCTGTAGGGGAAGGGGGTGTGTCTGAAGTGTCCCTGCTCTGGGAAACGTACTTAAGGCACATCTATCTCCTTGAGTGTTCCCTCCTTGTGTGCACCCTAGGCTGCACTAACTTTGCCATGCCTTTGTTTACTCTGTGTTCCTCTACACCTCTGTTAGCTTGCTGTATTCTCCTTTCGTAAGTCGCTTTGGATAAAAAACATCTGCTAAGTGTAATGTAACTACCTGATCCACCATGTAGACTCGAAGTCGCTCCCGGCCGAGCCACTTGTTAAACTCGGCGCCCCAGTTCTTGACCAGGCTGCCGGGGGCGACGACGAGGGCGCGTGTGATGGCCGGCCTCCCCCCGTAGGGGCCCTGCCTCAGCAGCATCCACAGCAGGCTCACACACTGCAGGGTCTTACCCAGCCCCATCTCATCCGCCAGGATGGCCCCGCACCGCCCAGACAGCCTAATACACACAGACACACACACACACACACACACATAAACACACACACATAAACACACACACATAAACACACACAGAAAAACACACACAGAGTAACACACACACAGATACACACACAGAGAAGTGTTTGTTTAGTTTATTGCCATTTTGAGCAACTATGGCTATTTCATGACCAGAGCACGTAAAATTAAATATTACAATCAAATAAATAAATAAATAAATAAATACATTTTTACATTAATACATTTCAAAACGTTCCAAACCTTTAAAGGTGGGACCTTATAAAAAAATGTAATTGCAGCATTTTCTTTAAAAACCTACTGCCTTTTAATTCTCAGAGCAGAGCAAGACAATAAAATATGCTTAAATGATGAAGGCCGATTACAAAATGGACATAGTGGACGTTCCACACAGAGAAACACACACGCAGTTACAGACTGAACCACTTCTCCACAGACAATTCACATCGTCACAGAAACCTGTAGATTAATCACCTCATTCCCATAATGCACTCATAGAGGAAGATCACGCCTTCCCTCTGATGCGGTCGAAGATGATAGGTCAGATGAGGATCCATCACCACATCCACCACTGAGAGACCAGCTTTATTCCAAAGCCACTGGTGATTGGCTGGGGGCCGAGGCATCACTAAAGCACCTTCAAACCACAAAAATGGCACTGAATGGCATACTCTGTCCGTGGTCCGTATGTGTGAGTATTTGTTTATGTTACATTATTACATTACACTTAGCTGACCCTCTTATTCAAAATGACTTACAGTTGTTTAGTTACAAGGTTTCAGTTACAGTCCCTGGAGTAACGTGGGGTTAGATGCCTTGCTTAAGGGCACTTCAGCCATAGATGAGGGTGCAAGAGAGCACTAGTTGTTTACTCCCCCACACCCATTCTTCCTAATGGAACGGGATTCAAACCTGCAACCCACCGATCCCAAGACCAACTCTCTAACCACCAGGCCACAGCTACCCCATGTGTGTTGTGTGTGAGGTAAGTGTGCGCGTATATGTGTGTGTGTATGTGTTTGTGAGGTATGTGTCCGTGTCTGTGGTGTGTGAGGTATGTGTGCGTGTGTGCGCGTGCGTGGTGTGTGCATGTGTGTGTGTATATGTGTGGTGTGTGAGATATGTTTCGCAAATGTGTGTGTGGTACCTGGAGCATTCGGGTCGTGGCGAGGTCGTACTTCTCTCTCTGGTTCTGGCTGCTTTGGGAGTCCACCCTTCAGCCCTGGACGCGAGAAGGGCTTCGCTGTGGCCCTGGCGACGGCGGACTCGAGCACCGGCGTGGCGGACGTTACGGTGGCTCCCTCCTGGAAGCAGCGGCCCTTGGAGTAGTCCTCCGCGGAGATCAGCCCCATCACCTCGATCTGCTTCCCACAAACCACCAGGGTCTCCCCCTCCTCCAGCTTCTCCAGCTCCGAAGCCTTGTACCCAGAACCTGACAAATCAAATACACTCCATACTTACAGCACAGAAAAAGCTTCATTATGGTTAATTATACTTCACAATTTAGGTTATGTTTTATTACAACACATTTTATTGTATATTGTATTTATAATTCTGTGTTTGTGATGTTGCCTTTATGGACCTGCAATAATGCTGAAAGTCAATAAATGAAATTAAACTAAACTAAACTAAATACTTTATTGTTATACCTTAACTGGTTTCCTTTACATTTATTTCATGATGTATGCTAATTTCTTGATGACATAAGTCAAGGCGATCACCCATCTAAGAAACTAATGGTAAGCAAATTTGTATTCCCATCGTGGACTGTTGTGAAACCAGGAGCAGATTCTAACTGGTGCTGCATGTGTTAATGGTCTCATTGGCCATTTTAGAGGACAGTAGCCATTTTTATATTGTTTTATAGTCTCAAGTGTATATATTGCTGTAAATCTGAACGTATATTTTAATTCTACGTAGCTATTTTTATCTATTTCAATTCTTATTCTTATATACCGTGTGTTCTTGTGCATCTGTTGTTGGCTGCTCCAAACGACATCTCACTATGCTTTGTATAGTGACAATAAAGACTTGTCCTCTACTCCAGAGCACTCTGGGATGTGATTGGCTCACTTCTCCTCTACTCCAGAGCACTCTGGGATGTGATTGGCTCACCTCGACCGATGTCCTTCCCCTCCATGTCCTTCAGCACGACACTGCGGCCCTTGGCGATCAGCACGGCGTCGCCTTCCCAGCGCTTGTGCTTCCTGTTGGAGGCTTTACACCACATGACGCTGAAGTAGCGCTCTGAAACACACACACACACACACAAAGTTCTGGCTCATTTAATGGTCTGATGCGTGTGTTTCTAGTTTAAATTGCACATTTGGTGTCTGGTGAAACGCATTTTAGTCCTCTGTGTAATGCCTGTTACATAGTGAATTGACAATAAAGTACACTTTTACTTGACTTTGACTGATTAAAAGTGTCATTGCATCCATTGTTTTTTTTTTCATTCATTTTGCGGTGGCCTCTAGTATTAATGATTGCCCTATGAGCCGGTTTTGGTGAAAAAAATGTTTTAGTGCTCCTGTTAGTAGAGGAGATGGAGCGGGGAGAATGACTATGCTAGTCAGAGGCTACAAACATTCAAAGCCCATTTGGTCATAGCACACCAAATAGAAGATTTAAACGTTCTAAACAAACACACATACTTACCTATATTTCGCTAAGTGAATGTGTGCTGCAACGAGACTCCTCAGGTAATCACAACTGTGGCATGGCTTTTTCTAATCAACAAACGTCACTTTGTTTGCCTTTTTCTTATTGGCTTGTTTGTCCACCTGTTCTTTCATTAACTAATGGAGGCAATCGGGGTAGAAGAACATTTGCACGTGCAGCATGCATATGCAACTCAGAGTGACCCACCATATTTCAAAAAGAGCAAGGACTAAAGCTCTGACTGAATACTGAAGGCCACCCATAGCCCAGGCTTTTGCAGGAGTGGTAGTTAGTGGCTTCTTCAAACATTCATTTTACAACTTCATTTATTAACTGCATTACATATTACATGTTACACCTATTTAAACCAAAGTAAATCTCTCTACAAAAAAATGTGATACATATAAAGTCATTCTACAAAACCTTAGATAATGGTGACAGTATAGCAGCACTATGAAGTTACCCATTACATTTCGCTGACACTCTTATCCAGAGCAGATTACAGTGACTTCGGTACAGGAACAGTCACTGGACTAGATGGCATCAATTCCTCAATGGCATCAATTCACTCCCCCACCCACATTCTTCCTACTGGTATGGCCTTCAAACCTGCAACTCTCCAATCCCAAGACCAACTTCCTAATCATTAAGCCCCAGCTACCCCTACACTCTAGTCTCAAGAGATCCACTTGCCTTAACATGCAGACCAGCTACCCCTACACTCTAGTCTCAAGAGATCCACTTGCCTGAACATGCAGCAACTTGGCAAACTCAAGCAGTAGTCCAGTGGGCACTGACAAACGCAAACTGGGGCAGCTGTGGCCTAGTGGTTAGGGAGTTGGTCTTGCAATCGGAAGGTTGCGGGTTCGAATCCTGTCCTACCCATGGTTGAGATGCCCTTGAGCAAGGCATCTAACCCCACACAAACCTCCAGGGCCTGTAACTGAAACCCTGTAAATATCTGTAAGTCGCTCTGGATAAGAGCGTCAGCTAAGTGTAATGTAATGTAAACTAACACACCAACTGGCACCTTGAGGCAACTTCCAACATATACTGCAGTGCAGGGGTCCCCTGCATGTAGCTCCAGAGCCGCTGCTAGCTCCCCACCTGCCGTACCACTAAAATCCATCTGAAGATGGAGACATTTCCCATGAGGGCATACTTCAAATGGTGACAAGCTGTCAATCATACAAGCGTAATAATACTCATGTATCCTACAGGCTAAACTTACTCCTACCTGCTACTACAGAGCGAATTACTGCTGCAATTGTTTAACAAATAAGACAAACACTGAGGATAAAACTTTGTAGAAAATTCATCAGCAGTGGAATGAAGCACTTTTTAAAACACTCAAAATTCTGAATGTATTGTATGAATTGCTAAAACTACATTAAAACCAATACGGAGTGGAAACTGCAAGTCAACATGAGTTTGTTCCTGATAAACGGCACGTTAAACACACACATGGGGACACATACACACTCACACACCAACACACACCCACACACATGAGGTTGAGATGTATTCTTTGTCAGTAGAGGGCAGTACTGCAGAGCTGGGCCTGGCCCGTGTGTGTGTATGTATCTATGTGTGTGTGTGTGTGTGTGTGTGTGTGTGTGTGTGTGTACAAAGTCCGATAGTTTTTTTTTTTTTTACCTCTGTTCCCCACACGCGCACACAAAATTGAACAAAATTAGGAAGAACAGATTTGAGTCATTAAATAAAAAAATGTTTTTTATTGTAAATTAATACAAATCCCTCTTTTCCTCCCAAATCCACAAGTGGAGCTCTAGTCTAGCCTGGTAAACCTGACCCTCTGTACAAAATGACATGAAGTACGAGGGGCTGGTTTACCAAGCTAATACAGCACTGCCAGACCCTCTGTACAAAATTAAATGAAGTACGAGAGGCTGGTTGCCAGGCTACTGCACTGCCAGACCCTCTGTACAAAATGAAATTAAGTACGATGGGCTGGTTTACCAGGCTACTGCACCTTAACTAGAGAAGAGATGAGCATGTCGGTTACTGAGCATGTCTGATACCTCTAGCCTGGTAAACCAGCCCCTCCTACTACATTTTATTTCGTACAGAGGGACTCGCTGTGCTTCATTGAGAAACAATTGCTGTCTGGAGGTGTAGACTGTAGCTTTGAACGATTGGATCTACCTTTACCATTTGCTAACATGTGGTCGTGACGCCTGGCTGTAAGCCTGCCTACACAGGACAATTTAAATGTAGCACAAAGTCAACGTCATGGCTCAAGAACACACCCTCTGTTCACTGATTGGCCCTGTAAAGATTCTACCGGAGTCATACGTCAATGGAAGCACAGCCAGACCCTCTGTACGAAAAGAATGTAGTACGAGGGGCTGGTTTACCAGGCTAAGACACATCTGCACATGGCTTGAAAAGAGATGCAAACGATTTGCAAAAGGTCAACAGCAATGCGTTACTAACCAGTGGCGTTAGTGAGTTTCGTCAGCTTTTTTTTTTTGTTTTTTTTTACTTTACTGCCGAGGTGGAGATCACGGCTACAGAAAATAACAACACTGCCAACTATTTAAACAAACAATCTTCTCAGAAGTCAAAGAGCTAAGTTGTAAGCAAATGGACCTCTTTTTGGAGCTTGAAGATGTTTCAGCTTTCATCCAAAAGGCTTCTCCAGCTCTGAAAAAGAACTGAAGAAGCCTTTTGGATGAAAGATGAAACATCTTCAAGCTCCACAAAGAAGTCCATTTGCTTACAACTTAGCTCCTTTGACTTCCATGATTTGGATGAATGAGAATCTACACAGATCTGCCACTGACATACCCTGAGCCTGCCATCGTCCCCACACACTGCTCCCCAGGCACGGCCGTCATAGCTGCCCCCCTGCTCATGTGTGTGATGGCTTAAAATGCATATGTAAAAGGTTAAATGTTGTTGTGTGCACTGTCTGCTGTGATGTGCTGTGTAATGGCTATGTAAAATGGGATTCATTTCTATTTTTGACTAATTAACATACCCTCAATGGCCACTTTATTAGAACGTCTTAAAGGTTCGACGTGTTGTGCGTTCAGAGATGGTATTCTGCATTCCTTGGTTGTAACGAGTGGTTATTCGAGTTACTGTTGTCGTTCTATCATCTCATACCAAACTGGCCATTCTCCTCTGACCTCACACATCAACAAGGCATTTTCGTCACCACAACTGCCGCTCACTGGATATTTTCTCTTCTTCAAACCATTCTCTGTAAACCCTACAGATGGTTGTGCGTGAAAATCCCAGTAGATCAGCAATTTCTAAAATACTCAGAGCAGCCCGTCTGGCACCAACAACCATACCATGTTCAAATTCTGATCTTCAGTTTGAAGTTCAGCAAGTTCTCTTGACCACCTCTGCACCATGCATCCATGTGATTGATTGGCTGATTTGCTGTTTGTGTTAGTAAGCAAATAAACAGGTGTGCTGTACCTAATAAAGTGGCCGGTGAGTGTATAACTCATCCAGACAGGTAGATAAGCTAATTAGTGAAATCAGGTGAGAATATACATGACGGGGCTTTTACTTTCTGAAGTCAAGATCGCCACCTCCACCTGCTTTTCTGAGACAAAACTAAAAGGCTACATGGTTGTTGACACTGTTTGTAAGACCACACAAAAATGGAAACCATGGATGGCAGTTCTGAGCCAACTGTGCCTGTGATGACTGTGTTTGTGTGTGTGTGTGTGTGTGCCTGAAAGTAGTCATTACATGTGTGTATGTGGTAGTCCTTGTCTGAGCCGTGCGGCCCTCAGTCTTTCCACTTTGACCTTTGCCCTGAGAAGCTCCTCCTCCAGCTGCTGACGACGCTTTAGCCCCTCCCTCTTTTCATCCAGATACAGCCCCACCTTCCTGTGATTAGCCAGCACCAGTTCGTGCTCCTCCCGCATCATCTGCAGCGACTCCGCCTCCAGTCCAGCGAATCTGTGCGGGATCAGCTCTCTGTGGTACAGGCCCCGCCTCGGGTGCGTTACCGTTGGCGACAGCGGGAGATGTATAGAGGAGGGGCTCGGGGAGAGGGAGGGGTCATAGTTATGTAGCTCCGCCTCCTCTTCCAGTTCTGCCTCCTCCTCCTCCTCCTGCTCGCCGTGTTCTCTCGGTACTTCGCCATGGGGAATCGGTAGCGCGTGTGTGGACGTGTGCGTGATGGTCGGCGTCACTGACACGTGATTGGTCAACGTGGCCAAATCAGGAGGAGGTTTGACGTCCTCGGACTCGACCCTGACGGCCATGGTGACCCCGTGGTAGTCTGACAGCGTGGGCCCCGACGAACTGCTTCCTGGCTGCTCCACCGGGGAGTCCCTCTTATACTGTAGCCTAATACACACAAAAACAGACAAAGGTTCATATACTGCAGCCTAATACACAGAAAAACACACATAAACTTTCATATACTGTAGCCCAATACACGGAAAACAGGCATAAGCTTTCATATACTGCAGCCTATTACGCAGAAAACTATCATACTCTTTCACATACAGTAGCCTAATATGGCGAAAAACACATTTAAGCCAATTTGTAATGTCCCATCACACAAGGCTACAAAAGGCACATCTGCATATCTTAGTAGAGTATACTGCAGGTGCCACTATATTACTGAAGAAACGTGAGTAAAAGCAAATGATAAAGTGCATCCTGCTTGTTACACAGACAAACCACTCTAATGATGACCTGATGATTCAGTTTCAGGCATTTCATAATGAAGGTCTAGTCTGACTGAACAAAACATCAGTTCAAAGTGATAAAGTGGTTTGTTGGTTTAGCAAGAAAGTAGTATTAAGGCCAATTTGTAGTCCAGGCGACAAGTGTCGCTTGACATATAATGGCGTAAAAGTGACAGAATCACTTGGCTAGTGTGTCGCAGAGCTTGTCACGTATGTCAAAAAACATTATGACGAGACAGACATTGTTGTGTACTCTGATAGGATAGGAACTCGAAGTTCTGTGTTCTGAAGTGTTGCCTTTATCATGCGCAACATGCATCCCTGTTCAGGTGGGTTTAAAGAAGTGTACAATTTTATAAAAGCTTTCTGCTGCTGGCGCTGCAGTCAAAAAATTGTTAGTTTTCCTAACCAAGCTAACCTCTGCTAAGCAACTCTTTTCCTAGGTGCCTAGGTGCCTTGTGCTTGTATGAGTGTGTAGATGGGGGTGCGGGGGTGGTGGTGGTTGGCCATGTATGAGTGAGGGGTTTGCTTTTATGTGTGTGTAGATTGGGGGGGGGGGGTCATGCCTTTGTTTATTCTGTGTTCCCTTAGCTTGCTGTATCCTCCTTGTTGTAAGTCGCTAAGTGTAGTGTAATGTAATGTAATGTAAAAAATGCTACACAGGCATTTAGGTGGATCGCTGCAGCTATACTGGGGACAAACTACCTACACACATTGTGCCAAGCAACAAGTCCCCCTTCTCTGGGGCTGAGTTCCCCTTTATACCACACACATTCTGTAATACATCAGTCACGTCTGTCACGGTCACCCATATGACCCCTCGGCCCTCCTTATTCATCATCTTAGGGCTCATTCAGACCGACTTGACCGTGTACAGCACGTAACCGTGTACAATATGTTTGTATGTGTGGCAGAATCACGCATGCGGTGTGAATAGTCTAATTTGTTAACATGCATTCTAACCGAATACGGACAGAAAACGGGCATGCGCTGTATACGCAGTGTGTTTAGTGTGAATGAGCCCTTACATGGTAATGACATTCAAATGCAATGTAACGTAGGGCACTGAAGCACTATGTATCTTGACTTAAACGGAAAATTAGACACCTCAACAAGATCAGTCTAGATTAGTAATTCCCATCCTAATCCTGTTTGCACCGTTATCAAACTACATGCGATGCTTAACAAGCTCACCCGCCCTGCACTTTCCTCTAACGCACTGCCTACATCAAGCATGCAGATTTGGGGAGTGAGAAAGATGACGAGTGATGAGGTTGAGTGTGTGTCTGGTAGGATTGTCAGTGGCAGGTCTCTGGGGTTGGTTGTTGTGAAAGTATGAGCTGTCTGTCTGTGTGTGTGTGTGTGTGTGTGTGTGTGTGTGTGTGTGTGTGTGTGTGTGTGTGTGTGTGTGTGTGTGTGTTGACACATGAACAGTATCTCTCTGGTCAGATGTGTGTCAAGGACACACACACACCCACACACAGAGCAAACACGTGTATCCCTCATGTGTCCCCAAAGAGAACATGTTGAAAATATGTTGTGAGAACGTGTTTGGTTTGTGTGTGTGTCTTATGTGTTGTCATAACTGACAGTCACACAAGTGTAGTGCACTGTTGTGAAGAGATGAGCAGTGGGGACCTACACGCTGAACATGTGGCTCGTGATAATGTACTTAGTTCTGTGAATATGAGTGTAAGTGTGTTAACGTATGTGTGTGTGTGTGTGTTAATGTATGTGTGTATGCCCACGTGTGGGTATCTGACCTTTCCAGGGAGTGGAAGAGATGCGGGATCATCTCCATGACGCGTCTGGTGGGCTCGCTGAGGCTGCCGCGGTACTCGGGCTGGGCGTGGCTTCGCAGGAGCACTTCCTGTTTGGCGGCCTCCTTGAGGCGCTTGTAGAGCGTGCGCAGGCCCTGGGCCGTGCGCGGGGGCCGCTCCCCGCCCAGGCTGTTGTAGCGCTGGGCGATGCTCTCCCAGCAGCGGTTCTTGTCCACGATGACCGCGTGCTTGTTGGTGTGGTCCTCCAGCAGCCGGATGTGCGGCTGGGCCAGGCGCAGCAGGTCCAGTTTCTCCGACAGGGTGAAGTTGGACGAGCGCGCCTTCCCGACGGCGGCGTTGGACACGTACATGGAGGCCATTGTGGCTCTAAGCCTGCCCAGGTGCTAAGCTAAGCCTGAGAGCAGGCTAGTGCAAAGGCAGGCTAACGCCCCTGCTCTCCTGGTCTCTGCCTCCTTGATTAATGCCACAAGCTGAGGGCTGCCTCTCCCTTTGTCTCTGTTGATTCTCTGACACTAGGCTAGCTAAGCTCCCCTCCCCCTCTCTACTCTAAGCTTCCATTAACAACTTCTCCTGGTTTGTTCTTCTTTTTAGCAAAAAAAAGGCAAGCAAAACACCAGCAGGCACACACGCAAACAAGCTCACACACGTGTGTTGAAGCAGCGCGTCTATCTTCTCTGTGTTACACAACTCGTTTCCCTTCTCTCACACACGCAAGAAAAAGGATCAAGCCTAACTAGGCCAGTCCTCGCTAGGCCCCCGCCTACAGGGGAGGGCTCTGCTCAAATTCCTCTCGGCTTAGTCTGACGCAGCTTGGCCAAAGCTGCCGCTAAACCCACGCTGACCTACATACACGCTCAAACACGGACGGAGAAAACTGTTTTATTTGCCTGCAGAACAACCAATACATGTTTTCATTCAGAAGCAATATTTAAAAAAAAAACAGTACTTAGTTTGCAAAGATTTAATGAGCTCGTAGACGCAGTGATTTGCATACAATCATGTGTTTCATGTACCGCTTGGAATCAAAGCACGGCTGCGCAGGACACACACACATAAAAAGACAGGGGGATCAAAATTCCAAGCGCATGTTGATGCATGTGCTCTCTGGACCGCTCGCTTAGGAGCGCATCTTTAATGAACAGGAAAGACGTGAGCTAGTACTGAGTAGCCGAAGATTTTCGGTTGGGAAGATGAGACGTAATGGATCCCTGTCGATACACTCCGCTCTAATCTGCCTTGCGGCAGGCTGTTACCATAATGACAGAACTAGTGTCAATCACAGTAACTTCACTGTTGATTGGTTAAATTCTTCAGAAAAGTCGCATACGTCACACTATAGTCTATGTTCGCCCAAACTGAGCTTTCTTCGGGCAGTTAGATTCGATAGATTAAATATTAAGCAGAACTGTATTTCTCCTCACAAAAAAGCAGTCGAGGTTGAGCAAACTAAACTAAATTTTAACGAGATCGGTTCTGTTTTGATTCAGCCTAATCGATGTCTAAAACAGGTGAAAATCGGTAACCGGAATTCCAGATTATAGGCGAGCCTGGTGCAGACTAACACTATTTAAATCACATTAACGCGACACCTTTAATTCTGCAACATCGTTTACATGTGCTTTTTCATACCATTCCACAGACCGATGTCATAGCTTACTGTTTCTTACGAGGTGTTGGACACATAGTTACGCCACTAACATCACAAAAAACACGTAAAGCAAATATGTGTCTGTCTTATCCAAAATCTAAGCGTTCGTACTTTCGGAGATCAATCCTTAATGGTTTACCCATTGCTTCATAATGACCGTATGATACATGTATTTCAACAACATCGCTGCTGTGCATACTCTACAACAGGTAATACAAGCCGGATTTCTCCGTGGTTGAAAGAGTAGTGTTATGTACATCATAAATGATCATGATTACTGAGCTGTACATCAGATCATCAACCACTGCAGTCCAGCTGCATATTATAGTGTAACCCTTCAAATAACATCCTTGTGACATTTACTGTGTAAACTCAAATTAATCACCTGCACAAAGAGACCACTGCACTACAGACCAGCTTGCACACTGCACAGACACTTGTATTACTATGTCTTGTGTCTTTTTTTATTATGTCCTAATGTGTTTTAGTATGTGTGTTGTTACGTGTGGCATTCCAGTGGACAGCCAGTGCAAAGAATTTCATTGTGCAGGGAAACATGTTTTCTAACTGTACATATGAAAATAAACTTGAACTTGTAAGGTATATTATTTGCCTGTGACTGCCAAATGATCATTTAACTCAAATGTGTTAAGTCTCCCAGTATACAGAAGCACAGAGCCGGAAAATTAATCTCCCTTAACACGTCACACAACATTTATTTTACATCACAGAAGAACCAAAATCAGGACAGGCACCTACATATTGAGCATTTTTCACCATGAGCATATCAGAGTGGCAAAAACTAATCTATTGCTTGAGTAGTGAGTGAGTGACTAGTAAAATGCTTGCCAGCTATGTTAATGGCCTGTTAATCAATTTGAGTTGTTGTAGAGATAAATGAATTGAATTTGAATGTGTCTGGTTTCTTCAGTCCTATATAACAACACACAGATTTTTGGGGTGTGGACAAAAGGACATATTCGAGGGCATCACCAAACATGTCATTAATTGAGAAAATAATTGATAGATTAATCAATTATAAAAATAATTGCTTGCTGCAGCCCTAGTGAAAAAACAAGATTTACAACACTGTGGCATGCAGGAGAAATAAAGCTCAATTCTGGTTATGACATAATTACAGGACCTATAGCATGCTTTACATCAGTGGTTCTTGAAGGGATAGAGACCCACAATTTCCCATCACCATTAAGTCACGACCAAAGCTCAGTCAATGTAGTGTTAGAGTCAGTATGGGTCAGCCCAGGCTACCCTGTGTCTGCAAAAATTTAGGTATGTTTGCACAACCCCAATTTTGCTGAAGTTGGGACATTGTGTTAAATGTAAACAAAAAATAAATGCTATAATTCTCAAATCATAAAAGCAATATATGTGTTTGAGAATAGTCCAAGGACAACATGTCAGTTGTTAAAACTGGATTTTATTGTTGTTGTATGGGATATTTATGGTCATTTTAAATTTTAGGGCAGCAACGTGTCTCAAAAAAGTTGGGACAGTGTCAATAAAAGGGAGGAAAAGTTGAGTAAGACTAAAAAAAACAACGGAGGACACTTCATAGTTAACTATGTTAACCGAAAAGATGATTTTGTATAAAAAATGGCGTTCTTTCTTGTCCTTGACAGGATTTCAGCAGTCCAACTGGTAGGTGTCTTGTTTATCATGTTTTTCTTTTTATTATGCTTAAAATGTGACAGATCTGGACAGTATGCCGGCCATTTTAGCATCTGGTTGCCCTTATGATGGAGCCACACTGTTGGAACTTTGTATAGAATGCAGTTTGACCTCATTATCTGGTAATATTTAAGGTCTACCATCAATATATAATATGTGAGTGCCACCTTGTGCTGTTCAAAACATAATATATATATACACACACACACACACACATATATATATATATATATAAAAAATTTACCATTAATTTTAACTCTCCGGGTGAATAAGCACACCATAACCAAGGCACTACTGCACCCCCATACTATCATAGATGCTGTTTTTTTTTTAACTTACCACTAAAAAAAAGAAGGATGATTTGTCTCCTCTGTAGCTTGGAAGATGCAAGACTCCACTGGGTGCAGGTGTCTGTGCTGTGCGACACAGCTGTCTGTCTGTGCTGTGCGACACAGGTGTGTGCAGGGTAGCCTACCTGTAGGGGAGATGTGTATGCCTGTGGTAGCCTACCTGTAGGGGAGGTGTGTGTGCAGGGTAGCCTACCTGTAGGGGAGGTGTGTATGCCTGTGGTAGCCTACCTGTAGGGGAGGTGTGTGTGTCTGTGGTAGCCTACCTGTAGGGGAGGTGTGTGTGTCTGTGGTAGCCTACCTGTAGGGGAGGTGTGTGTGCCTGTGGTAGCCTACCTGTAGGGGAGGTGTGTGTGTCTGTGGTAGCCTACCTGTAGGGGAGGTGTGTGTGCCTGTGGTAGCCTACCTGTAGGGGAGGTGTGTGTGTCTGTGGTAGCCTACCTGTAGGGGAGGTGTGTGTGTCTGTGGTAGCCTACCTGTAGGGGAGGTGTGTATGCCTGTGGTAGCCTACCTGTAGGGGAGGTGTGTGTGTCTGTGGTAGCCTACCTGTAGGGGAGGTGTGTATGCCTGTGGTAGCTTACCTGTAGGGGAGGTGTGTGTGTCTGTGGTAGCCTACCTGTAGGGAAGGTGTGTATGCCTGTGGTAGCCTACCTGTAGGGGAGGTGTGTATGCCTGTGGTAGCCTACCTGTAGGGGAGGTGTGTGTGCTGGTGGGTTTGCTCTGGTGGGTGCGCTGTGTGATGCAGGTGTGTGCCTGTGGTAGCCTACCTGTAGGGGAGGTGTGTATGCCTGTGGCAGCCTACCTGTACGGGAGGTCTGTGTGCAGGTGGGTGCAGGTGTCTGTGCGACACATGTGTGTGTCTGTGCTTTGTGAAGCAGGTGTGTGCTTGTGGTAGCCTACCTGTAGGGCAGGTGTGTGTGCAGGTGTCTGTGCTTTGTGAAGCAGGTGTGTGCTTGTGGTAGCCTACCTGTAGGGCAGGTGTGTGTGCAGGTGTCTGTGCTTTGTGAAGCAGGTGTGTGCTTGTGGTAGCCTACCTGTAGGGGAGGTCTGTGTGCTGGTGGGTTGTCTCTGATGTGGCTGTGGAAGGGTTGTGTTCTCCTCCTTCTCCTCCTCCTCGTAAGCGTGTGTGTTCTCGTCCCCCTCAGCGGGGGTGTCTGGGGTCCTTTCGGGCACCGGAGTCACACTGAGCACCCGTGCCAAAGCACCGGACACCCGAGATTCACACAGCTTAACAGCGGCCTGCGTCTGCACCAGCATCCAAACACACACAATCAATTAACATCCTTCATGCAGTCTGTGATAGTCTCACAGGTATGTACTTGGGAGCTTCTACCTTCATAATCAAATAACAAACTACAACAAAGAATATGGAATGTGAAAACAGAAGCAGAACTACGTAAATAGACAGATCTCATGTAATGTGAATCAGAGAATGAAATACTAGGTTGAGATACATACACACACACACACACACAGGGTAATTACCCCGATTATGTGATTTTTATTGACACATTTGGATGTCAAATTGGCTATATATAAATAAACAGTTCACCTAATGAGCTAGCTTTCCCCTAATAAATGATTTTTTTTTTAATTAAATCAGTATCTTTGTAAAGCTCACATAAATTGCCCTAATTCTGGCCAATATAAAAGAATTACATATGATGCCTATTATTAATACTCCACAACAAACAAAAATGTTGAGAGGTGGCATTTTTTAATTTATTTACTTTTTTTAATCATAACTACAGATCATGTTAACACTTAATTCACTAGGATTCTTTGGCTAAAAAGATTCCCCCAACCACAAACTAGAAGTGGTCACTGATGTAAACTAAGGTAATGTTAGCATTAATTTACAATCCCAGGCAACCCTGACAAATAGCATTTATCTGTATAGGGAACCCCTATGTAATAACATACAGTATTTGAGTCCCTTAACCTCAGTACAATGGAACTGTACATTCTCATAACAGCAACACACAAAAATGACTCGTACTACATACAGTGATATGTTCAGGAAAACAAACACTCCACAATAAGAGGATACAAAATGTCTGATAACCACACAAGTAGCCCAGAACTCTGTCATACCGTGCTGCCGTCGTTGATAACCGCAGGTCTGGGTTGCAAAGGCAGGGGGCTGTGTTCAGGAGTGTTGGGGCTTGGACAAGGTGGGGGTCGGTGAGCCACGGGAGGCACGAAGCGCATCTTTTTGGCAATATTGCCTTGGAGCTGACTGGGAGCACCCGACCTACGCATCCTATGCAACGACACAAAAATAAGGTAATGGGAAAAGCAGAACACCCTAGTAAAATGGAATAAATGTTTCACAGCAGCAGTTCTTACAATAGTAACTTCATTAAAATATCTGGTTGGCAAATTATAGCAGCTCACATACCATTTGACACAGAAAGGCTGTCACCACACAGCTTATACCGCTTTTTTTCTTAAACTAAAATCAACAGTAATTTTAATATAGCCAGCCAGCCAACGTCAACTGTTAGCTAACGTTAGCTGGTTTCCAAAACGTAAAGGTTTCTGCCGCAGCCGTAGTTACGTATATTCTTGAAAACAGATAAAACGCCAACTAAAATCCAGCACAATCTAAAGGATTTTAACGACAACTTTAGAGATTTTACCTGTTCTGCTAGTTTGTATTTGTAGTCTTCTGTTTTGATCCATACACACATTACACAAACACAGCTCAAACTACCGCGCGCGGAAACGACGTCACTACACATGGCGAGCCTGTACAAACTGTGGATTGGTGGTTTGCTATGCAACATCAAAAATGGGAGTGGCTAATCTGGTGTCTGTAATCCTAGACAGTAATCTCATGTCAAGAGTGAAAGGACTGTGCGAAATTTCGGAATGTGCGCAGAACAGCAGTCTGTTTGGATACTGCTTTTGCAAACAGGCATGGCTAAAATACGCTGCTGTGCATGGCTGTATCTTTTACTCAATGTGAAGCAACCCTAAGGTAAGCATTAGGCTACTTGGCTACAAAAATGTGCATGTCTTGAAAAGTTACCAAGGATAAAGTGTGTGTATTTTAAATTATGTTTATGTGGGTATGTTAGGTTATGTGGGGACAGTGTTTGATGTTGTGAAATTTGCAAAGCCAAAACTGGTCAGTGTAGGTGGTTTGGCATTTGAGATTGAGAATGAATGAGATTATAATTCAATCAAACAGCAATAGTCCATGTTTAATCCCAACAGTGGATTGAGATGACTGTCATTCAGAAACAGCATCAGAGAGAACAGATGGAAAGAGAGAGACAGAGGATGAGAGAGCATCACAGTGCAAAGAGAGCTAGCGGTTCGTTGGTTAGTGTTTGTTCAGGTGAATGGATGTCAGAGGCACGCGTAAGGTCACACTTGCTTTCACCTGACTACACACGTGCAGGAACAGCACAGGATTAAAGATCACTGAGAGGGAGGGGAGAGAGAGAGGAAGATGGGAGAGCAAGCGAGAGAGAGAGAGAGAGAGAGAGAGAGAAAGATGGGAGGGCAGCAGAGAGAGAGAAAGAGATGGGAGGGCTGTAAAGAGACAGAGAGAGTGAGTGAGTGAGAGAGAGAGAGGGGAGAGAGAGAGAGAGAGAGAGAGAGAGAGAGAGAGAGAGAGAGAGAGAGAGAGAGAGAGAGAAATGGAAGGGTGGTAGAGAGAGAGAGGATTTAAACACAGTTTATGGGCCATTGGGAGATCACTAACCCCCTGTGGTGCATGAATGACGAAAGAAAATGGAGCTTTGGAAGATGGCATGAATGTATTCTCCATTTCTCTAGGGATACACATGCACATGTGCTCCCCTGTGTGGCTGTTCTGTTACACTTTGGTCTCTTGTTAATGCATGTGTATGAAAAGAGTGTTGTCTTTCTTCAACTCCACCCCTTGGTGATCAACAGTTGGCTGCCCCGCGTCACCACGACAACTAAACCACACCTTGGAGACAGTGGGAGGTAACTAGGAAGACAGAACAGACAGATAGCAGACAGAGAGAAAGGCACAAGGAGTAAAAAAGGAAACTTTGTTTCAGGTAAGACTTTCTGGGTTATAACTTTCTGTTGTTTGCATTCTGCCTCCCTGGCTGTGTGTGTGTGTGTGTGTGTGTGTGTGTGTGTGTGTGTGTGTGTGGGTCTGTAATGTACGTAGAGTATGATAAAAGAACTCATCTCTGTGTCAGGTGCATGCAGGCATATTGTATGTGCATAGCTTGGTCCCCGTACCTCCTGTATCATTACATTAAATTGATGCAAACATGTTGCAAGGTGATATGTGATCAATGGTCTTACATGCAATTTGTGTTTGTGTGCGTATGTGTGTGTGTGTGTGTGTGTGTGTGTGTGTGTGTGTGTGTGTGTGTGTGTGTGTGTGTAGAATGGGTTACGATGTTGAGAGATTTGTGGGCTATGTGAACGAGGGCTTGTTGTGTAGTGTGTGTCGGTGTGTGTGTGAGGATGCTGTGATGTCGCCGTGTGAGCACGTGTTCTGCCGGGCGTGCATCAGCGCCTGGCTATCCCAGCATGCAACCTGCCCAGAGGACCGCACACACCTCACCCACACACAGCTCAGACCCCTATACAGGTAACACACATCTTACACACACACACACACACACACACACACACACACACACACCTCACCCACACACAGCTCAGACCCCTCTACAGGTAACACACATCTAACACACACACACACACACACACACACACACACACACACACACACACACACACACACACACACACACACACACACACCTCACCCACACACAGCTCAGACCCCTCTACAGGTAACACACATCTTACACACACACACACACACACACACACACCTCACCCACACACAGCTCAGACCCCTATACAGGTAACACACATCTTACACACACACACACACACACACACACACACACACACACACACACACACACACACACACACACACACCTCACCCACACACCTCACCCACACACAGCTCAGACCCCTCTACCGGTAACACACATCTAACACACACACATATACACACACACACAACTCAGATCCCTATATAGGTAAAACACATTTAACACACACACACAGCTCACCCACACACAACTCAGACCCCTCTACAGGTAACACACACGACTGGGACCTCGCTACAGGTAACCCACGTCTATAGACACATACACATACACAACTCAGACCCCTCTACAGGTAGCATACATATAAGACACACACACACTTCACTTACACACAACTGAGACCACTGTACAGGTTACACACCACAGCCATTTTAGTACCACACACACACACTTACACACACACACTCACATCTGTGCTCTTTCCACAGTCTGTTTAGATGTTAGCTTTATGCCTCGTAACAAATGTTTTTAAAGTGTTTTTTCCTTTGACTGGTCTCCATATGTACAAAATAATTTATGTTTCATGTGTCATGTATGTTGTTTGAAAGGTTGATACCCCTTACACTTCTTTTGTTCTCATTGCCTCTGTCAAGCGTGAAAACATTTGATCAGTTTATCTTGTGTCGTATCTGTTGGTAGTTTTAAGACATTTCATGGTATATACAGAATATACATTTTCTGTTTCTTCACTTTTAATAAAGTGTTTTATAAAGACAGTTAGGTATAATAAAGTCTTAAGTGTCTAAAGTACCAAAAAAGGTTTACTAATAGCTGTACCAGCTGTTTATCTGTAAAGTCATAGATCAGACCTCTGTGTGTTACAGGTATATGCGTAATGACCTGATGAGACTCCAGATTCGCTGCGTGTTCCACCCGCACGGCTGTGATGTCATCAGCTCTCTGGAGTCCTTAGGCAGTCATGAGGCAGAGTGTGACTATTCTCTACTGACATGCAGCAACATCGGTATGCAGTTACACACACGCACACAAAAACACATGCACACACTCATGCACGCACACACACACACATGTACACATTCACACATCCACACACACAAACACACACACAGACAGACACACACACATGGGACACTACATAACTATACTTCCTCAGAGCATAGTGAACATACATAAAGCCCTTGCCTGATAGGGTGATAGGTTTTGTATTTCCTTCTGAAACATTAATGAGGCAACCCCTCAGTTAACTGCTCGGCATTGGAGTTTCCTTTAATGCACTGACAATCAAACTGGCCAATGAGATGAAGCTCAGCTGCCAGCTGCTTTGCAGTAGACTCATATATCACTCTCAATACAGGCCTACACTAACTATGTGTGTGTGTGTCTGTGTGTGTGTGTGTGCTATCAACAGGGGGACAGTACTTGTGTTACCATTGTGGTGGGTATCGTGTGCATTAGGTCACTTTTGAAGTTGTGCTGCTGTGTGTATGTGTGTGTGTGTGTACTGACTTTTACCTGCAATAGTTTTTTTCTCTGCATGAAGTTTGTGTTTCTGGGTCTGCTGTGTACAAAAAACAGAGGTGGGTTTAATGAAGTGAAAGAAAGTAAAAATCCTGCCATATATTCCTTCTTTCTGTGAATTTAACACAGATTAGATAATTGTGTATTTCAATTCTGTTTATTTTCGTTAGAATCAGCTGGTTCAGAAAATAGGTTGGACCAATTATTTTCCAGGGATTTTACTTTCTTAGCCCAGCATTGACTACCTTGCTATACCAGCCCCTCGCACCTCATTTAATTTTGTACAGAGGGTCTGGCAGTGCTTTTATTGACATTGCTGTATTAGGCAGAATTTTACCAAGCCAATCATCGAACAGTGGGAGTATTTGTGAGCAATGAATTGTACTGCAAGGTAGGCTAATTGCATACGTGACGACCAGACGTTAATGATTGGGTGAAGGCAGAGCCACTTGTTTTAAACTTCAGCAGAGTCCTCACCTTCAGGAAGAAATCGTTTCCCAATACAGCACTGCCAGACCCTCTGTACAAAATGAAATGAAGTATGAGGGGCTGGTTTACCAGGCTACAGCACTGCCAGACCCTCTGTACAAAATGAAATGAAGTACGAGGGGCGGGTTTACCAGGCTAGGCACTGACACCTATGACAAAAAGCCACCCAAAACACAGATTAATTCACAAACTCTCCATTGTCTCCTCTCCCTTCTCTGTACTCCTTCCAAGGCTGTGAGGTGCAGGTGTGTCGTCGAGAGCTGGAGGCCCACCTCAGTGTGTGTGAGTTTGGCAGCAGAGTGTGTCTAGGCGCAGACAAGGACGCCCACACATGCATCAGTGACCTCCGCACCGAACTCCAGCTGCTGAGGTGTGTGTATTGGATTCATCTCTTAGGAAGGCCTCCTTACCACACCACTGGTTGTCAGTGTGTGCATTGGATTCATCTCTTAGGAAGGCCTCCTCGCCTTTGGCGTCTGTATTTACTACCACACCACTGGTTGTCAGTGGTATTGAATCGGGGGCAGCTGTGGCCTAGTAGTGGTTGGAGAGTTGATCTTGGGATCGGAGGGTCGCAGGTTCGAATCCTGTTCCAGTAGGAAGAATGGGTGTGAGAGAGTAAGCAACTAGTGCTCTCCTGCACCCTCATCTATTGCTGAAGTGCCCTTGAGCAAGGCATCTAACCCCACATTTCTCCCGGTACTGTAACTGAAACCCTGCACCTAAATAACCGTAAGTCGCTCTGGATAAGAGCGTCACCTAAGTACCATGTAATGTAAATGTAACTGGGACAGGAGTAAGGTGTTGTCTCAGCTGAGATTTTGTACTGAAAGTATGCAGTCTATAAATGAGTTGGAGGTCCGCCGGTCTCCTGTGCTTTTATTAATTGCACACATAACACCTCTACCCTACTTTTCTTACTTTCAGTGAGATGTACGTGGAACCCTTTCCAGCGTGTGTAATGTGTGTACGTACATATGTGTGTTGTGTGTTGCAGACTGTGTGTGTAAAGTGGAGGAGCTGAGGTGTGAGATGGAGTCGAGGCTGGACTCCCAGCGTGTGTAATGTGTGTACGTACTGTACATATGTGTGTGTGTGTTGCAGGGCAGAGTGTGTGTGTAAAGTGGAGGAGCTGAGGTGTGAGATGGAGTCGAGGCTGGACTCCCAGCGTAGACACATGGTGCAGCGGGAGAACCTACTGAAGAATGAGGTGGAAGAACTGAAGGTGCGCACACAAGGACAGAAAAAAACAAAACATTTGTGGAAACCCTGTTGGCCTACTACCCAGCATTGATATATATATATACTGTAAATACTTAGTGGAATGGTAATTACTTAAATTGTCAAGCAAAACTATATGTGGTTTAACAGATGTTGAGATAGCATCTCTGAAAACTTTCAAAAGTGTGTTTTCTTGTGAAATTGCCTACCTACCATTTCTGTGTAAATGCACCGATTATCATTCATACCATCCCAGGCTTTTCTCTTTTTTTTTAAATATTTTTCTGCATTATATTAAAATCCTATATATTTATTATATTAAAATTATACTATTGTTACAATTGTGTGTTTAGGCCCAGCTGTCCTGTGTGATGTCTGTGTCCAACGTGTGTACTGTGACTGTGTGTTTAGGCCCAGCTGTCCTGTGTGATGTCTGTGTCCCACGTGTTTACTGTGACTGTGTGTTTAGGCCCAGCTGTCCTGTGTGATGTCTGACGTGTGTACTGTGACTGTGTGTTTAGGCCCAGCTGTCCTGTGTGATGTCTGTGTCCCACGTGTGTACTGTGACTGTGTGTTTAGGCCCAGCTGTCCTGTGTGATGTCTGACGTGTGTACTGTGACTGTGTGTTTAGGCCCAGCTGTCCTGTGTGATGTCTGACGTGTGTACTGTGACTGTGTGTTTAGGCCCAGCTGTCCTGTGTGATGTCTGACGTGTGTGTGCTGCTGGCTGCTGAGCGCTCGCGTCGGCAGGAGCTGGAGAAAGCAGAGCTGGAGAAGGCGGAGCTCCTGGAGCTGCTGAAGGAGGGGCAGAGACAGGCCACGCCCCTCCACCCAGCAACACCCACTCCAGCGGATGGGCTACGCAAGGCCGGCCCCCGCAGCCTTACCCTGGACTGCATCAAGAGGAAGAGCAAAGAGGTGACAGTCATTTAACGCAAAGCCATTGAACATTAACACACATTTACCTTGCCCTCCGAAGCCTAAAGCCATTCTCCTCGACAGAGCGATGCATTAAACACTCTTTGCCACAGGGGCTGTCAATCATGCCAACATTAACGTGAGTCTGACAAGTTGTGCACGAGTGACTTAAAAAGTGAGATTCTCTTTGGTTTCATCAGTACGTCATTATTCATACTGTAACCACTGAACCATATTTCCACATGCACACTTACAAAATACAAACAGAAACAAGCAATCTGAATGAAGTGTAAAATGCTGCTCCATGCATACGAGTCGCCAGTCTCATCTTCTGAAAACCGTCCTGTCAGTGTTGTAAGCCCACTGTGCATTCCTTTACTGCAACTTATTAAAACCTAACAACAAAATATTACTGCCACACTTTCCAAAATCCAAACCGGTTAAATAGTTTGTGTGTGTATGTGCAGATGGGGAATTTTATTTTATTGATATGAAACATTTTTGACTGTTTTACACCATGGACTTTAATATATGGTTGAACTAACACAGTTGCAAAAAAAGACCTGTATGTGTATTTTGTTACTGGGAAAATAACTAATGTAATGTATGTCTGTGAAGTTTAATAAAGTTTTACCTGTGTTCCATAAACATCAGTGATACGTGTACCTGTGTTCCATAAACATCAGTGATACGTGTACCTGTGTTCCACAAACATCAGTGATACGTGTACTGATGCGTAGTGGTGTCATGCCATAGAAGTCATTCCATCACGTGCCCAAACAGTATGGTGTGATTTCACTCAGTATTACCCAGCATGCTGGTGCCATTAAAGGAACACTCACATTTTTTGATAGGTTCGTTTTTCCAACTACCTTAAACAGTTTTTGAATCCATTCTGCAGGTTTCTGGATCTGGCAGTAGCACTTTAGCCATTAGCTTAGCATAACTCATTAAGTCAAAGTAGACCAGTAGCACTGGTTTGGTTTTATCAAAAAAAGTAGTGTGTTCCTGTAAGATTCCATTTAATGTAGTCATGTAGCTTTGACGAATTTAACGAAATTGCTGATGATACAAATGGTTTTCCGGTCTGGACCATGTTAGCCCAACACCACTGCACTGAAAAAAGGCCAGGACAGATAACTGTTCCATCAGTGTTCAAACTTTTACTCAACACGATTAAAAATACAAAACAAGAATAAAACAGAAAAGCATTATTCACATAAAGACATGTCCAACTGTGTCTCTCAGACACAAAGGCGTTTTCTGATAGGTCCATTTGTGAGGCCTAATGCTGATTGGTCAGCGAGTGAAGGAGCGCACGTGACGACCTCGCCCTCCGCTGCTGAATTTCCCCTGGGAGCCCCGCCCGCTGCTGCTACTGACCCCGCCTCCGCTGACGCTAGCCCCGCCTCCACTCAGCCAGGATAGGCCGGTCCCTCTGCCTCTGGGAGTGCGGTCCCTGGTAGCCAATCGGTATGCACCTGGAACAGCCATGGGTGTTAATTTGTTACTCATTACAAACACCACAAAACCTTAAAGGAGCACTATTTGGGAAATAGGCTCATTTTCCAACTCACAGTTAAACAGTTACAGTGGAGTTTTACTGTTTTGGAATCCATTCAGTCTAAAGGTATAAATATATAAGCTCCTAAATATATAAGCTCCCGAAGTCACCATTTTATTTTTTTTTTGGTATTTGGACGAGTTTCCCCTTTATTTGCATGCCAAAATGACACTGTTTCTCAACTAAACAAGAACATTTAATTTACACTTGTGTACTACTTGACTACACTTAATTATTGTGCTGTAAGGTACTGATATTTCCATATTTCTCCTAATTCTCCTTGACTTGATCTGCATCATTACTAAGTAGTTGGGCAGGGTCACCTGCGGTTAACTGAGTTAAAAAATCAGCCTATTTCCCAAAAAACTGAAATGTTTATTTTAATACACATATGACATGGATGAGCGTAGGTATTCTGCACTTACCAGACATGCCAGCCGGGGGCTGTCGAGCTGTGATTGGTCCTCTGGGGAAATTGCTCTGCCCGCCACGCGTGTCGCTATAGGTCGCTCGGTGGGCCAGAGCCGTCACCTGGGCACTCCAGTTGGAGCCGCCACGCCCCCCCTCGCGACGAGGGTAATTACCTGAGATAAACAGACAAACAAACAAACAATCACGACGAGGGTAATTACCTGAGACAAACAAACAAACAATCACGAGGAGGTTAATTACCTGAGACAAACAAACAGGCACAGACAAACATCACAGATGCACAAGGTAGCCATGAGACACCTTTTTCTTCATCCGGTAAAAAAGATACATGTAGCTTTACAAAAACTGGAGTAAATTAAACTTGGGAATTAAGTTAATAGCCAAAGTGCTACTGCCAGATCTGAGAATCAGCTGAATGGATTAAATAAACTCTAAAACTCAAGTGTTTCACTCCAACGGAGTTTGAAAATAAGCCTGTTTCCCAAAAAAAGTGAAATGCCTGTTTAAGAAAGTACAGGAAAGCTTATTTTGTAGAGGATAAAACACAAGGGGGCTCTTACTCGTCAGCAGCACGCTCTTGGGGGCGGGCGGCGTGAAGAAGCGGGTGTGGCTTGGGAAGCCCCGCCCCCTACTGCCTCCTCCTGTGAGCAGGCCCCTGGTGGGCGGCTTGGCTCCGCCTTTGGGCGGGCGCTTCGGGGTGACGAGGCCGGGCGTCGGGCACACGAACTCGGCGGCCAGGAAGTCGTCCACGTGCATGCTGGGAGGCCGACTGGTGTTCTGTTTGCGCTGGCGGAAGATGTCGTGCGGCCGGCCCCCTTGCTGGGAGAACATGCCCCGCCCCCGGCCTCGAGGGGCCGCCATGATGTGGGCGCGCTTGGCCGGCTCCACGTATTCAGACTTACCGCTGCGCACAAACACAAGAGACACACATGTTAAACACACCTACAAACACAAGACACAAACATGTTAAACACGTTTTAAACACACCTACAAACACAAGCAAATAAATTGTTTTACATTAATATATGTTAAAAAGTTCAAAACCTTTAAAAGTGGGACCTTATAAAAAATGTTAGATATTTATGTGCTCATATGTAAGAATGTTCCTATTGTACATATATTGATTTACATTTTACAGACATTACATGTAGAGCACCCCAGCATGTGAAAAATTCAACTGAACGTCTTTCTGGTGAATGTGTTGGGTGGAGTTCACACAGCGAGTTTTTGTCAGTGAGGCACTCACATTCAGCTGTTTTCCAGTGGAAGGACTGTTTAAGCCCTTGGATTTTGGAACACTAGTGACGCCTCTCGCATTTTGGAGGTAAAATAAAAAGTGTCGCTGTGTGAGTGTGAACGGGGCGTTAGGTATCTGAACCTACGTGGAGGTGATGAAGGTCTCGTGCTTGTGTTTGCCCAGCCTGAAGCCCTTGACGGGCTGTGGGTGCACTGGAGAGGTGGGCTCAGAGAGGAACGATCTCTCCAGCTCCGCCTGGAGGTTCAGGTCCGGAACGCACTGCTGGGCCAGGGCTAGCAGGTCCACTTTCACCTGCACATGAAAATTTAGAGCAGACTTTTACTGTAATTGAACAGTTGCCTGTACAACAAAATTAAGCAGCGAGTCCACTAAGGTGCAAGATGAAAGCATCAAAGTGTCAAGAACAAAACAGAGCAAATAGAACTGTGGGGCTATTCAAGCCTTTTGGGGATTAAAGATTCAAGCCTAATGAAATTCCATAATTAAAAAACATGAACCAAAACTGTGTTTTTGAGACAACCCCACAATTCTTAAAGCTCCTCACACACACATGGCGATGCACTCACCATGTCGAGGTCAGTCTCGAGTTCCTCAGAATGGAAGGGGGAGAACCAGAGGGCTTTGATCTGCTCGTCCATCACGTCAGAGAGGACATACACCGTCCTTCAATGATCACACAGTCATACACACACACACACACACACACACACACACACACACACACACACACACAAGCGTGCACACACGACCACAGTATGTTACACTTCAGCTATCTCTTTCCCACAGAGATTGAGACTATTTATGAATACATTTATGAACCTCATCTGTATATTATGTACAAAAAAAATGAATGGAAAAAGGAATTAATTTTTCTTTAATGTATCAACAGATCTTTGTCAAAGTTCCCACCCTTTACATTTCCTTAGCCACACACACACACAGACACACACACACACCTGTGGTTGTACTGAGTCTGCAGTGTGTCCGGTTGGGGGAGTGTGGGCTCGATGTCGGGCTCACTGGACGGCGTGTCTGTGGAACTCTCTAGAATCTGTCTGATCCCTGCCAGACCTTCCAGAACAGTCTCCAACGAGTCATCGTCCTTACACTGCTCCTAAACATGCGCACAAACACAAATAGCAAACAGCATGAAGGCTAATTTAAGTGTAACCCACATTACATTATTACATTACATTATATTTTGCTGACGCTGTTATCCAGAGCGACTTACAGATATTTACAAGGTTTCAGTTACAGTCCCTGGAGCAGTGTGGGGTTAGATGCCTTGCTCAAGGGCATTTCAGCTATGGGTAGGGCGGGATTTGAACCTGCGACTCTCCAATCCCAAGACCAACTTCCCTAACCACACAGCTGCCCCCTACCCACACATGTGAAACCATGTTACAGTGGTTGCTTCTCTCGTGCCGATGCAGATGCTGTGTGTAAAATTGTTAGCAGTTTCTACCC
>CM050218.1:4015000-4050000 GCA_027475355.1 Coilia nasus
GGAACTAACTGGAGAGCCTGAGGAACTTTCCCTAAAGGATGCTCTACACTCTTAAACTGGTTATGGAACGAGTTTGTGTATATGATTGCTTGCATTGAGTCAGAATCAGTTCTACTGGCCAAGTACGCTTACATATACAAAGAATTTGACTCCAGCAGATGTTAGCTCTCTATACACCCAGAATATTACAAGTAGTAGTATGCATATAAAACAGTATACAATACAATACAATACAATAAATACAACAGACAAATTGAAGTATGTGTACACGTATTGCACATTAGAGACAACAATATACATACAGGCGCCTAATATAGGAAATATACATGTAGGCACATGATGTACCAGTGGGATAGATAACCAGTGTGATGATATACCAGTACCACATAGTGTACAGGACCAGGAGGACAAGTAGGAGGGAACACACAAAGAGGATGTGCCTTGATTCCGAGCCAGGGACACTTTTGATGTGTGAATGTTCATTTCATTTTGTACAGAGGGTCTGGCAGTGCTTTCATTGACATTGCTGTATTAGGTAGAATTTTGCCCTATCCAATCAGCGAACAGACAGAGTGTTCATGAGTAATAACATTGACTTTGTGTGCTACATTTGAATTGTAGTGCATAGGCAGGCTAACTGCATACGTGACGACCAGACGTTAGTGATTGGCTAAAGGCAGAGGCACTTGTTTTAAACTGCAGCCACACCTCCAGGAAGAAATCGTTTCTCAATACAGCACTGCCAGACCCTCTGTACAAAATGACGAAGTACGAGGGGCTGGTTTACCAGGCTACAGCACTGCCAGACCATCTGTACAGAATGACATGAAGTACGAGGGGCTGGTTTACCAGGCTACTGTGTGCTTGCACTGATGTGTGCATGTTGACTTACGGCTGCACTTCCTCCTGCAGCTGCTCGAGGAGCGTGCGGATGACGAGGGTGGCGGTGGGGGCGGCCAGGTCGCAGAGCTGCACGCAGACGCGGCGCAGCATGGCCTGCAGGGGGGGGCAGCTGCTCACCGCCACCCCCCGCAGCACCTCCACCAGCATGGGCGCCTGTGCCTGCAGATGCATGCTCCACAGCTTACGCGTGTTCAACGCCACGCTCACGTCCTGCACCGACAACGCCTGGGGGACAGACAGGAGGAGACAGAGAGACAGGAGGAGACAGAGAGACAGGAGGAGGCAGAGAGACAGGAGGAGGCAGAGAGACAAGAGGAGGCAGAGAGACAAGAGGAGACAGAGAGACAGGAGAAGACAGAGAGACAGGAGGGGACAGAGAGAGGAGGAGACAGAGAGACAGAGAGAGACAGGAGGAGACAGAGAGACAGGAGGAGACAGAGAGAGACAGGAGGAGACAGAGAGAGACAGGAGGAGACAGAGAGAGACAGAGAGACAGGAGGAGACAGAGAGACAGAGAGAGACAGAGACACAGGAGGAGACAGAGAGACAGAGAGAGTAGGAGGGGAAGAGAGAGAGACATGATGAGGAATAAGATTAGGTTAGATTCAACTCTGTCATTACACATGTATAAATACAGGGTAACAAAATGTGGTTTAGCATCTAATCAGCAACTGCGATATATAGAGCATACAAAATATACACAGTATAGTTTGTAGTGAATTATGTACAAATAAATAGGGTCACAGAAACAGAATCCAGGGCTCTAAACTAACTTGTTGCACTGGTAGCACTGGTTGCACTGGTAGCACTGGGTGCACTTAGGTCCAAATTAGGTGCAAATTAGGTCCAAATTGGTCGCACTCCAGAGCTCTGGGACCACAGGAAGGATAAGAACAAAGAATGTCTGATGTTCTGAAATGCCAAACAATGGCAGACTAAAAAGCACTGTGAACTGTAAATGGGGTGACAGAGGCCCCCCCCCAATAACATAAGAGATTATAAGAGAAAAAGACTTATCGTCCTGGCATTACATTTGACATGGTAATCATTTGTTTGTTTTTTTTAACTACAAGCTCTCCGACCCACCAGTTAAGAAACACTGGTCTAGTGTGTAACACTGACTGAGAGTCAGACAAAGGGTTTGTAAACTTGGGACGCGACTTAATGGTGATGGGAAGGGATGGGTGCCTGGGCCACACCAGTTAAGACCCACTGCACTGGACGCATGTCGCCTAAGTGGGTACCTGTGTAGTCTGCATTGACCCACTGCACTGGACGCATGTCGCCTGAGCAGTACCTGTGTGGTCTGCATGGGCATAACCTGCACTGGACGCATGTCACCTGAGCGGGTACCTGTGTGGCCTGCATTGACCCCTGCACTAGACGCATGTCACCTGAGCAGGTACCTGTGTGGTCTGCATGGGCATAACCTGCACTGTTGGACGCATGTCACCTGAGCGGGTACCTGTGTGGTCTGCATGGGCATAACCTGCACTGTTGGACGCATGTCACCTGAGCGGGTACCTGTGTGGTCTGCATGGGCATAACCTGCACTAGACGCATGTTGCCTGAGCGAGTACCTGTGTGGTCTGCATTGACCCCTGCACTAGACGCATGTTGCCTGAGCGGGTACCTGTGTGGTCTGCATGGGCATAAGCTGCCTGAGCGGGTACCTGTGTAGTCTGCATTGACCCCTGCACTGGACGCATGTTGCCTGAGCGGGTACCTGTGTGGTCTGCATGGGCATAAGCTGCCTGAGCGGGTACCTGTGTAGTCTGCATTGACCCCTGCACTGGACGCATGTCGCCTGAGCGGGTACCTGTGTGGTCTGCATGGGCATAACCTGCACTGGACGCATGTTGCCTGAGCGAGTACCTGTGTGGTCTGCATTGACCCCTGCACTAGACGCATGTCACCTGAGCGGGTACCTGTGTGGTCTGCATTGACCCCTGCACTAGACTCATGTCACCTGAGCAGGTACCTGTGTGGTCTGCATGGGCATAACCTGCACTGTTGGACGCATGTCACCTGAGCGGGTACCTGTGTGGTCTGCATGGGCATAAGCTGCACTGTTGGACGCATGTCACCTGAGCGGGTACCTGTGTGGTCTGCATGGGCATAACCTGCACTAGACGCATGTTGCCTGAGCGAGTACCTGTGTAGTCTGCATTGACCCCTGCACTAGACGCATGTTGCCTGAGCGAGTACCTGTGTAGTCTGCATTGACCCCTGCACTAGACGCATGTTGCCTGAGCGGGTACCTGTGTGGTCTGCATGGGCATAACCTGTACTAGACGCATGTTGCCTGAGCGAGTACCTGTGTAGTCTGCATTGACCCCTGCACTAGACGCATGTCGCCTGAGCGGGTACCTGTGTGGCCTGCATTGACCCCTGCACTAGACGCATGCCACCTGAGCGGGTACCTGTGTGGTCTGCATGGGCATAAGCTGCACTAGACGCATGTTGCCTGAGCGAGTACCTGTGTAGTCTGCATTGACCCCTGCACTAGACGCATGTTGCCTGAGCGAGTACCTGTGTAGTCTGCATTGACCCCTGCACTAGACGCATGTTGCCTGAGCGGGTACCTGTGTGGTCTGCATGGGCATAACCTGTACTAGACGCATGTTGCCTGAGCGAGTACCTGTGTAGTCTGCATTGACCCCTGCACTGGACGCATGTTGCCTGAGCGGGTACCTGTGTGGTCTGCATGGGCATAAGCTGCCTGAGCGGGTACCTGTGTAGTCTGCATTGACCCCTGCACTGGACGCATGTCGCCTGAGCGGGTACCTGTGTGGTCTGCATGGGCATAACCTGCACTGGACGCATGTTGCCTGAGCGGGTACCTGTGTGGTCTGCATTGACCCCTGCACTAGACGCATGTCGCCTGAGCGGGTACCTGTGTGGTCTGCATGGGCATAACCTGCACTGGACGCATGTTGCCTGAGCGGGTACCTGTGTGGTCTGCATTGACCCCTGCACTAGACGCATGTCACCTGAGCGGGTACCTGTGTGGTCTGCATGGGCATAAGCTGCACTAGACGCATGTCGCCTGAGCGGGTACCTGTGTGGTCTGCATGGGCAGAGGCAGCGGCAGCAGCTCGGACAGCAGCGTGAGGCCGCTGAAGACGTTCTCGGGCGCGGCGAGGATGGAGCCCAGCACCTCCTTGAGCATGAGCGACCAGCCGTTGCCCGCCAGCGTCTCCTCGGAGGCGGCCTCCCTCTGGCCCACGGCCTGCGTGAGCACCAGCAGCAGGTCCACCAGCTCGGCCCGCACCCGCAGCTCCTGCTCGTCCAGGCGGCCCGTGGCCGGCGTGGAGCACAGCACCGTGTGCAGGCTCACGCACACCGAGGGGATGCGGGCGTCCCGGCACTCGTGCCCCGCGCCCGAGCCCCCCCTGCCCCCGCCCCCGCCCCCACCGCCCACGCCGCTCTGCAGCAGCTCGCTCAGCATGGTGCGCAGCAGTCGCAGGGCGCAGGAGGCCAGCGCCATGACGGTGACGCGCTGCGCGCCGGGGCCCAGCGGGCCGTGCAGTCGCCAGGGCAACAGCAGCAGCTGGCACAGCTTCTGGAGCAGCCGCACGAACGTGTCCAGGCCCTCGCCCGAGAACAGGGCCATCACCGCCACCGTCCCCTTCAGATCCTTCTGCTGGCCTGGGGAGCATACGCCACAGTATGTAAGTGTGTATGTATTCACAATGGAATTCTCTTTTCTGGCTGATAAGGTGAGAATTAACTTTGTTTACCTCCCTTAACAATGGAATTCTCTTTTATGATTGGCTGATGAGGTGGGAATTAACTTTGTTTACCTCCCTTAACAATGGAATTCTCTTTTCTGATTGGCTGATGAGGTGGGAATTAACTTTGTTTACCTCCCTTAACAATGGAATTCTCTTTTCTGATTGGCTGATGAGGTGGGAATTAACTTTGTTTACCTCCCTTAACAATGGAATTCTCTTTTCTGATTGGCTGATGAGGTGGGAATTAACTTTGTATAACTGGCTACCTTTGAAGTAGATCTCAAACATTTGAATCACTGTTCCATATCAATGCTCTTATGAATGGTAACCATGACAACTCTCACAGCCAAATTAATGGTTAAAAGGGTTTTGATCCACGGTCATTATTATAAACGTCAGGCGGCAACAACCGCAGACGGCAACAACAGTAGATTTAAGCCGCACTCGACAGGACATCAACAGCAGAGTTTGAGGCTAGTGTGGCGGGTGGTACTAAGAACAACAGCATATCGCTAGCAAAGTGCGAGCATGCGTGCGAGAGAGAGAGATTGTGTACCTGGGACAGCTGGTGGAGGGCAGGCGATGTGGCACAGGACTCTCAGAGCTGTGGTGAGCCCCGCCCCCTCTGGTGTCATCAGGTTCTCTATATTCTGTATGGAGGGAAACAGAATGACGTGACAGATGAGTAATAACTCCAATCTTAAGTCCTAGCCCACAAAATGTTTTCACTGGGCTGGTCTCTGTTCTGACCAAATTATGATGATTGATTGATTGATTGATTATTAAGTTTATTGCCATTTTGAGCAACTATGGCTATTTCATGACCAAAGCATGTAAAATTAAATATTACACCTTTTTTTCTTAAATACAACACTCAAATAAATAAATAAAACAAATACATTACATATTTTTTTTTCACATTAATACATGTTGAAAAGTTCAAACCCTTTAAAGGTGGGCCAAATTGTGATAAAACTCCTGCGGGAGTTGACCTGTAAAACCTGTTTTATGTAATTAGTGAGTGTTGGGATGGCACTGATGCTAAAGCTCACCTGTTTTATGTAATCGATGAGTGTTGGGATGGCACTGATGCTAAAGCTCACCTGTTTTATGTAGTCGGTGAGTGTTGGGATGGCACTGATGATAAAGCTCACCTGTTTTATGTAGTCGGTGAGTGTTGGGATGGCACTGATGCTAAAGCTCACCTGTTTTATGTAATCGATGAGTGTTGGGATGGCACTGATGTCGAAGCGCAGTTTCTCCAGCGGCTCCAGCCATTTGCCGAGTTCTAGAGGGTCGCAAACACGTCAGTTAAAACGGTGGTTACACATGTAGCCTCAGTTCAATGAATTTCCAATGACAGCCAGAGCATGGCAGTCACTCATTTAGAACACTCACAAGAACACTGCCAAGAGGTCACTTCCTGGTTTGACCTGTCTATTGTCCCGGGGGCACAGGGCATGTGTCATCCAGGTCATAGGGGACTTTGTTGATACAATAAAACCTAACCTGCACACATGCTTGCTGGACATTCAGGCGCTAAAAAAAAGCACCGCCTCTGGCAGTCAGCAGAAACAAAATAGAACCAGTAGACCAGATAGCCTGGTAAACCAGCCCCTTGTACTTCCTTTTGTGCAGAGGGTCTGGCAGTGCTGTATTGAGAAACAATTTCTTACTGGAGGTGTGGACTCCAGTAATTTAAATAAAGTGGCTCTGTCTTTACCCAATTGCTAACGTCTGGTCGTCACGTACGCAATTCGTCTGCCTATGCACTACAATTCAAATGTAGCACACAAAATCAACGTCATCGCTCATGAACACTCCCTCCTTTCGCTGACTGGATAGGGCAAAATTCTCAATGAAAGCACTGCCAGACCTTCTGTACAAAATGAAATGAAGTACAAAGGGCTGGTTTACCAGGCTACAGACCAGATACACAGTAGCATGAAAGTTGAGTGCATGCTTTTTGCATGAGTACCTTGCAGCTTTGTGTTGTTGTCATCAGCTTTGCACGCGCTCAGTAGTGCGCTGCCGTGGTTCTCCAGCATCCTGATGTCATTGGAGTTCTGCACCAGCATTAGGAGCAGCATGCAGGCGTAGTTGTAGGCCACAGACTTGCGCACCTTACCCTCCCTGCGCATACAAACACACACAAAACAACACATACTTTACATTAGGTTGCATTTAGCTGACGGCCTTATCCAGTGCGACTTACAGTGAGTTATTATGCGACTCTTTAGAATGCTAATGAACATGTCATGGACTTCGAATGGGCCATTCCAACGTTCGAAGGTCAAATCATTTTGTATAATGAGCGCTGTCAATGGCAACGGGTTTTGGCCTTCTTTCATATCACTCCACAAGTAGTCCATTAACTTATTGTTGCAGAACATTACCAATATAAGCTGCAATGAGGTATTTACCAGCCTCTTCAGAGCGACTCAAGACCCCTCCGCTTTGCGTCAGGGTCCTGTATCACTCTGTGGGGGCTTATTCCACGAGAATATTATTACGGGAACATTATCCCTTATTTAGGTGCAGGGACAGTCCCCTTAGAGCAATGCAATGTTAGATGCCTTGCTCAAGGGCACTTCAGCTATGAATAAAGGTGCAGCAGAGCGCTGGTTATTTAGACATTTTTCCTACAAGTACAGCAATTTCTTTGTGTACACTGTGCGTGTGCCGTGCCATCACACTGACACTGGGTGCTGTTTGTTTTGTTGTTTTGTTTAAAGTGCTTTTCAGCTGTTTAAGTGTTTAGCAAATTAGCGTTATGGATGATAAGAGGTGGTCTTGCAACAGGCAGCAAGGCAGTGTTTTAAAAGCTGCAGATACAGATACAGAATTGACAAACGTAAAAAGTCCTTTTCAACTGTTGACTTTCTTCACACGACTCTGAAGCGACTCACCCTTGTCCCTCCTTGGCATGCTGCTGCAGTATGCTGGTGAGGCAGGTGATGTTGTTGTCGAGACAGAGCGCGTGCGTGAGCGCGTCCCGCCCCCCCAGGCTGAAGCTGATCAGGTACAGGCTGTGCAGCGTGGACAGCACCACAGGCCCCTCCCCTAGCCCCTCCCCCTCCCCGTCCAGCCCCGCCTCCATCAGCTCTGCCACGCACTGCAGCACGTGCAGCACCTGCACCAGCCAGGCCAGGAAGCTGTCGTCCAGGGCGCAGGTGTCTCCGGCCTGGGCCCCCTCCTCCGTCTCGGTGTCCATGAGGGCGTGGGAGAGGGGGTGGGCCAGGGCGGGCGCGAGGGCCAGCGCGCGCAGCAGCAGGTTGGTGGGCTGGTGGTGGCTGAGCAGGAAGAGGAGGCCCTGCTGCGTCTGCGACAGGAAGCGCAGCAGCTCGCGCACCACCTGCACCAGCCCCGCGTGGCCGCCAGCCGACGGGTGCGACATCACCACCACCAGAGACTCCAGGAAGTGACACGCGTGCATGTACCTGCCAATCACATACAAACAAACAAATTCATCAGACCTTCTGAGTCACTGGCATAAATGCAATCAGAGGTGTTTTTCCTGAATGGTCAACAGTCAAATTTCCATTTAAAAGCAAACTTACTTTGATAGTTGTTTTTTTATCTTTGCTTTCATCTTTACAGCTAAATGGCTTTATACACGTGTGCCTTCAGCAGGATACACTGAGCATAAATGAGGTAGGAGTGTCTATTATGTCTTTCCCATGATGGCAAAATTAGATAAACGAGTGCCACTACAATGGAATATTTGGGGAAATAATGAAAATATAAATTGATCTTCGATATATTTTCACTGTTTTGGAACAGTGGTGTATGACGTCTAATGGGTGTCATGACTGATAAAGGGTTAAAAAATTTTTAAAAGTACACAGACTGAGGGATGAAAAGATAGATCACAGGTGGAGGTGGACAAAGGTTTCAAATGAAAAGTGGTCCAGTTCAGACGCTGTTTGGATTTGGACCATAAAAATCATTTTTAAAAGCAGACCTCTATTATTAGAGGTGAAAAACCCACCCTGAGAAATTAAAAATCCTACTTTGTATAATGTTCTAGCCATGTACTAACCCTGCATTATTATATATATCCTCACATTATTCATAAAGGAGATTGACAAGTGTCACATGGATTTTAAATGAATTTGAGGAAGATGATAACCCCTTTATATTTGATGGGCATCCGTACTTATTCGAACTGGAACATATAGATACAGAGCTGATGAAAGGGGTGCCAGAGAGAGACGTCCACAACTAGTATACTAGATAAACTAGTATACCTCAAACACATGGTTGGAAATATCTGTAAATGTATCTCTGCTTAGCCGTGTACACATAAATATACCAAAGCCTTTAGGGTTATGGTTAGAATTCATGTACACATAACTGCAACAACGTGTGATTGCATAGTGCGCACACCAGTAAACACACTTGGAGAGTTCTGACTGAGTGCAGACCATAATGCTGACCGGTTGGCATTGCTGACAGGTTACCCATGCAGGCACCCACCTGTAGAGCGTGGGGTGGGGGTCGTTGGTGTCCACCGGCCCAGTGATGCGAGCGGTGGTGGGGAAGGCTTTGGTGGGCGGCTGCAGCATGCAGTATGGCGCCGTGACCAGCAGGTGGAGCATCTCCTCCAGCAGTCCCTGTACGCGCTCCACCTCCCCCTCGCCCTCCTCCTCGGCCTCCGTCCCCGCGCCCTCGCGCTCCTCCCCGTCGGCCCCCTCCCTCTCGTCCGTGTCCATGGGGGTGGGCGTCTTCTCGGCCCAGGCCCCCGCGCACCTCCGCAGTTCCCGCAGCAGCTCGTAGAAGTGGCCCTTCTGCAGCACAGCCGCCCCCGCCGTCACCACGCGCACCGTCTGGTCCAGCAGGAAGAGCTCCAGCAGCCGCTGGTACGCGCTCGTCTCCCTCCTCTCCGCTTTGTCCTCCGCGTCCCCGTCACCCCCCATCACGTCGTCCATGTGACCAGGGCCGGAAACGCCCCCTCCTCCTCCTCGTGCGTGGCCCAGGAGCGCCTCCATGCCCTGTGGCTGGTCGATGACGGCGTTGAGGGCGCGCAGGGCATTGAGCTTGAGCGCGGACGAGACGTGCTCGCCAAAGAGCATCTCCAGGAGCGTGGCCAACACGCCGTGGGCCAGCAGGGCGGTCACCACCTCGCCGCCGCAGTCGGCCAGCGCGCACGCCAGCTTGGCCCCCGCCTTCAGCTGCCGCAGGTTCAGGGCGATGGGCTGGCAGAGGGCGGAGCTGAGGCTCAGGGCGCGGCACGCCCAGCCAATCAGACGCTGCAGGTGGCCCCGCGCCACCTCGTGCTCCTTCAGCATCAGGAAGCTCAGCCCCTTCACCAGCACTGGGGGCACCTCCTCCAAGGCCATCACCCAGCGAGGGCCAAACTCATCACTGCCTCCTGCACACACGCACGCACACACACACACACACACACACACACACACACACAAACAATACTGACTTAGCACAAGTACACTTCCTCCAGGGCCATCACCCAGCGAGGGCCAAACTCATCACTGCCTCTTGCACACACGCACGTACAAATAATACTGACTTTATACACAGATAACTACTGACTACTAATTTTAAGTAAGTCGTTTTGGATAACAGCGGCTGCTAAGACTTAGTACAACTACACTCATTTTAACCAAAAGAGACCAAGAGATTTTTAAAAAAAAAAAGCATCATTCATTATTTCAGTACAACATCCACTATATACAATATATTAATATCTGCCAATAAATTCTCTCACTATTTAAAACTGTGCTAAAATAACATAGGATTTGTCAAAATCCCAAATATAAATCCCTTAGTAAGGGGAGGAGAAGTCACCCCACCCGGCTTTGAACCCGGGTCTCCGGGGTACCAAACAGGGGCTCTGACCGCAACACCCAAGAGCCAGGCTCGTTGGAGTGGCAGAGCACACCCACATCCCTACTGATGGTCACTCCCTCACACTTAGCTTGCTGTGTGTGTTCCCTTAGCTTGCTGTACCCTCCTTTTGTAAGTCGCTTTGGATAAAAGCGTCTGCTAAGTGTAATGTAACGTAATATCAAAAATCTGTGTCGAGCACCGACGTACCGGACTCCAGTAGTTCTGTGAGCTTGGCGGCGGACTCGGCCCAGACGGAGGCGGGGTCGTCCAGGTCCTGGTTCTTGAGGAGGGCGAGCTGGGCCTGGTAGGGCGTGGTCTGGGGCGGCGTGAAGTGCAGCAGGGGCCGCAGCTCGCGCTCGTACGGGTCGAACTGCACACTGGGCACCGCCGCCAGGTCCTCGGCCGTGTAGTCCACGTCAAAGCTGGGCAGCTTGAAGGCACCGCTCTCCAGGTCCTCCTCGTCACTCGAGATCTGCTCATAGCCGTCGTCTCCTGAACACACACAGATATTAACACACACTCATCTCCTGAAAACACACACTCATCTCCTGAAAACACACAGATATTAACACACACTCATCTCCTGAAAACACACAGATATTAACACACACTCATCTCCTGAAAACACACAGATATTAACACACACTCATCTCCTGAAAACACACAGATATTAACACACACTCATCTCCTGAAAACACACAGATATTAACACACACTCATCTCCTGAAAACACACAGATATTAACACACACTCATCTCCTGAAAATACACAGATATTAACACACATTCATCTCCTGAAAACACACAGATATTAACACACACTCATCTCCTGAAAACACACAGATATAAACACACAGTCATATTACCACATCACTACATCAATGTAGCGACACTGTCTCATAGGCCAATTATTAGAAAAACATTTAAACATAATGTCTTGTTCCTTGTTTCTCTAGAACAAAATGTGGTGAAGCAGCTTTTAGCTGCTATGCTCTGGAACCAACTTCCAGAAGACATAAAAAATGCTCCTACTGTTGGCAGTTTCAAATCTAGACTTAAGACCAAAATGCTTTCAGATGCTTTCTGTTAATGATTTATACAGTACTAATTTTAAAAAATATAATTTTAAGCATTTATGCTTATTTTATCTTTTCAGATGCTTTAGATGACTCATTTATACTTATTTTATGTGTTTTTATTGTGTTTTATTTACCACATAACTATTTTTCTTTTACCCTTTTACACTTATTTTATCTTTTACATATTGTTCTTTGCTTTTATTTTTGTTAAGCCCATTGAACTGCCGTTGAAATGCGCTATACAAATAAACTGGCCTTGCCTTTAACTACTGGAGGTGGCCTGCTGAAATATGCAGTTAATACTCACTTTTAAATGCAACACTGGACAGAATTTTAGTCTCAGGAAAAGTCAACTCACCACCCTCTCCTTCCTCATCCATCTCCTCCTCTTCCTCCTCCACCTCTGCCTCCATCTCCTCATCCTCCTCAGCCTCCTCCTCGGGCTCGCTCCCCTCCTCCGTGCCCTCTTCCTCCTCCTCCTCCGGCTCTGCCCCCTCCTCTTCCTCCGGCTCCGGCTCCGAGAAGGGCTCGTCTGCGCGCACCGAACCCGGCTCTGGGGAGACCGCCTCCAGAAACTGCTCTCCATCCACGCTCTCCTCCTTTACCGGGGCTACACGCACGCACACCCACAAAACATACACATCCATATCACATACATATCAGAATTACGTTGTAAATTAGGTGTATATACAGACAGACAGAAAGACAGACAGTAGGAGTAAACCAATATATTGGTTGAATATCGGCGTAGGCCAATGTTTGCTTTTGTTTTTTTAAGTTATTGGTCATCGGTGACATTTTCATGTCAAATTTCCAAGGCTGTCAGCGGGCCTGCCTATTTACAGACTGCAGCTCTGGTTAGGAGTTACTATAGGGGGCTCTAGAAAGCACGCAAAAAAAAGTTATTTTGTATAATAAACACACTTTGACAGCAAAGGTATCTTTGACATAAAATACAAAGTATTAGTATTAGCAACAGGCAAATTTGATAATGACATATCTGTCCAAATATTGACATATCTGTGGAAAATTTCTCAATTGGTGCATCCCTAATAGATTGACAGGTAGACAGTGGCGGTTAAGGTATCAGACTTGTGACAGCATGATCACACACACTGCTCCCCGGGCGCTGCTGTCATGGCTGCTCCCGCTCACGTGTGTGATGGGTTAAATGCAGAGTCAATTTCGTTGTGTACACTGTGTGCTGTGCTGTGTAATCACAATGACACTGGGTGCTGTTTGTCTGTTTGTACACTTGTTTGTTTGTGTTTATTGCCAGTTAAGCATCTAGGGCTATTTCATGGCCAATACAGGTAATAAATATCACATGAAATTAAAACTAACAATGAAATAAATAAATTAATACATTAAATACGTTTGTACATATCAATGCACTTCAAAAAGTTTAAAACCTTTAAAGGTGGGACCTTGTTAAAAATATCTAGCATGGTGCCTTCTCTAAAAAAATTCTGCCTTTTTATTCTAAGAGCAGGGCAAGAAAAAATGTGCTTAATTGACAAGAGATCATCACAAAGATCGCAAAGTGGAGGTTCGTCTGTTTGTACACAGACAGACGGTTAAATAGAAGGACAGACGTACACACAGATACATAGGCATACAGACAGACAGACAGACAGACAGACACAGAAGTATAGTGATGGTCTGCAATATGCACTCATGTGCGAGTGTCACCTTGCACAGCAAGGGGGTCCTCATCGTCATCGTCAGGTGGAGGGGGGCCAGGGGGGGTGCGAGGGCCTCGGGGTTGCGGTCTGGGGGGGCTACCGTTAAACTGCTCTTCATTCTCCCACTCTGCGGACACACACACACACACACACACACAGACATTATGGCATGCGCAGAAGATCAAGACGTGTGCTGCTTATTTTTTTCTAAATAGTTTTTCTTCTTAATTTTTTCTTTCTTTCTTTGCTTCTTAAATTGCTGCTTAATGTGGTGGTACAGGCAACTGTTCAAAGACAATAAAAGTCTTAAAGTCCTGGCGTTGAAGTCTTCTGGCAGTAGCATGCTCTTAGGTGGCAGGACATGAGGTTCTGCAGTGTGTGCAGGTGTGTGTGTGCAGCTCACCGTGCTTAATGGCCCTCTTCTGAGCAGGCTGCTGTGGTGGCGGGGGTGGCGGTGGGGGAGGCGAGTGTGTGTCACGCTCGTGCGAGTGTGAGTGCTCCACCGTCCCATACACTGCTACCGTCAGGCACGTGTACCAACCCCGCAGAACCAGATTGTCTGTGTTAATCTGCACACACACACGCACACACACAAACACACACACACACACAAAACAAAAATCATGGCAGGGAAATTACAATGTTTTTATGTAGATTTATTTTTTATTTGTAATGAGTAAGGCTTGGCAGCCTCTTCTCTGCCCCTAAATCTTGTGAGCAATCTCTCATTTGTCTCTCTCTCTCTCCCCGTCTTTTAACAAACACATAACCTCCTCCACCCAGCTCTTAACACACCCTTGCTCACTGGCTCAACCAGGCAGGCACACCCTTTGACAAGCACCAGGAAAAGGCATGAATGCTGGGAACACTGGAGTAGAATTTACCCAAGGCAGTGTGTGTGTGTGTTGTTGTGTGTGTTGTGTGTGTGTGTGTGTATGTGTGTTGTTGTGTGTGTTGTTGTGTGTGTGTGTGTTGTTGTGTGTGTGTGTGTTGTTGTGTGTGTGTGTGTGTGTGTGTGTGTGTGTGTGGTTTAATTTGTGTCAAGAAATCTGGGTGGAGGTAGAACATTAAGCCTGAGGGGGGAACATGATGTGCCGCTCTGCTCCTCGCGCTCTCACTGCAGACAAAACCCTGCTCTAATCCCCGCTGCCCTGCCAGGAACACGGCACTGGAGAAAGGCACATTAATAATATTTCAATGTTATTTTTATGTTTTATTTTCCCACCTAACAAAACAAACTGGGAAAACCGGGAAGCCTGGCTGTACATTCCTTAGAAACAAACGTATGAATTGATTTAATGGCCATAGCCGCCACTGGTGTGGTGTGCCACTGTTTGGCCAAAGAAGACATTATGGGTAGAGGTGCAGACTGGATGAAAACAGCTCTGGAAAAAACTCACAACGCTGATGTACAATTATCAATTTCTCTGATTTAACTATTTATGGGTATATGTGTGAGTAAAGTGAACATTTTTGTTTTATTCTGTAAACTACTGACAACAGTTCTCCCAAATTCCACATTCAACTGATACTGGAAAGGAACGACTGTCATCCATGTACAGATGCTGATTTTAGGAAAATTTGCAGCAGTCTCTTATTTTTTTCCAGAGCTGCATATTAAAGATGTATCAGCTATAAGGCCACTATGTTGACAACACTTTTCCTAAGACCATATCTGCCCCTACAGCTAGGTGGGCTGTGATAAGATCAGTTGCAGTGTGGTGTGACATGTTGGGAAAGCAGCACAAGGGTAGACAGAGGGTATTTTTGATTACAGTCTTACCTTCCCACTCGGTCTGAAGACAATAGACTTATTTTCATCGTATTCCAAACTGAAACAAACACATACAAAGCAGTTAAAATGACTAAATGACTAAGCTTTGACCATTTTGTGCCTTTGTACTTGCCTAACCAAAATGGCACACAGTATTGTTTTGGACAGGTTTTGTGAGTGCATGTACATATTCAGCCAAAGAAAAATTGGATTATCATTTGTAAATGTGAATATGAATGTGTGTGTGTGTGTGTACCTGCCAAGACGATGAAACACGGGTGTATTGGGTTTAGTCAGATTGTTGTAGAACAGGTCCAACTGGAATGCATGTGGTGCGGTCTCCCTGGAGATGACATCACAGCCCAGCACATTACAAATCCCGGCCCATATGCGTATGCAACAACAGGAATGCTAGACTATAGACATGAACTCAGTTGAACTCAGAGCTCGTGTAAATAAATCAAGCAGGTTTTTTACTGTCGTTTCAGCCATATACAAAGAACATAGTGAGACGAGACAACGTTTCACCAGGAACACTTGGTGATACACGCAACTGTTAGAACACTGTATAGACAAGACAGATACGTAACAGTGCCTACATACATTATTAGAACCACATTCACACATAGTGCGCAAACACAATGAACAGACTACACAGATTCACACACACACACACACACACACACACACACACACACGTGTCTGTTCACACACACCTACATACATACACACACACACTTTAGGAAGCATATGTACATACATTACAGTAAACAAGGCAGGTCAGTTAGAACGTGAAACAAACACACTGCACAGGGCATGGCTTTTGGTAGAGCACTGTGGCTAGTGGTATAATTTGTACAAAACTATTCTGTTTTTGACATGCAAGAAAGCCTGCTGTGGTTGCCATCATAAATAAATCTGACAAATGCAAAGATTTACCTGTCCAGTTTTGTGACAGGTAGCGCACCACTGAGAGCAAGCTTATGATGCATCTTTGTTTACAAGAGGAAAGTGTATGTGTGCTTTTGGTGTGGTGATGTGAACCTACCCAAAAGCCCTGCTGTCATGATGCATCTTTGTTTACAAGAGGAAAGTGTATGCATGCTTTTAGTGTGGTGATGTGAACCTACCCAAAAGCTCTGCTGTCTGGGAGGCTGCTGTGAGCTTTGATGCCAGGAGGAATGACCCGAATCTCTGTCACCAGAACACCACAGGGAAACCTCACCACGTCTATGTTAGTCAGCTGGGGAAACACACAAGGAGGGATAACCTGTATTAATATTTTGAAATATTATCTTTAAAACACCCGCCCCCCACGCCCCTCCCCTAACGTAAACAAAGCCCCAGTTTACAGTGAGAAACCAAAAAGAGATGTGCAGCGCAGCAGCAATGCAACATCCTGGATGCAAGCTGCCGTAAAACACAAAAGAAGAAGATGTGCAGCGCAGCAGTGAAATGCTACACGCAGAGAACGCAAGAAACACCCCTTTAAAAAGAAAACGAGCACCCTTGACCACCAACTAGAGAATAATAGTACTATATGTCATAAATATGGTGGTCACAAAAGGGCAATCAACAAACAGTGTACTGGAAAGGAACCATCATGCTAGCTGGACAGAATGGTAAAATCTGACAGGATAGCATGACTAATACAGAAAGTAATGAGGACAACGCGCTCAACTTCAGTGATGCAACACTGCAAATACACTTTTGTCTCCACAGTCAGCCCGTGCATCCACCGGGTGGATAGGATGCCGCCTTTTAACATTAAAAATTTAAGCATGTTAGCTAAAGCTAGCCCTCACGCTTTTTAAATCGTGTGTTGTCTAGCATTAACTCAAATCTTTGCACGTGTACCAAAACCATGCGTGTTGAAGCACAACGTCGTTAGGGAAATACACAAACAACCCGTCATATGATTTGGCCCGTTTAACAACTTCCTCACAGCTACTTAGCGTCTTGTCAGGTGTGAATGGCTTAACTAGCTACCAGGCGGTAGCTAGCCAGGTAGAGTCTGTAGCAGACCCTGAAGTGATGCTATTTGCTTACAAGCTCAACAAAAAAGAAACCATGTTATATTGGACTGTTATATGAAAGCCTTGTTCTCGTTTATTTGGTCCCCTATGGGAAGTTTACCTCTGCACTTTGATGCTTGAAAGTATCCAAAAACAGAAGCTCAATTGCGGAGTCCCCCGCCATCTTTGCTTTCCACGACGGGGTTGTTCCTGTTGTTTCGTCACCTCCGGTCGCTTTTCCTGAAAGCACTCATTTTTCCCTCCCCTCACTTGTCGATTAAACACACGCGTTTAAAGTTGTGAAACTTTCAAAAGAACAATAATATTGATAAAATTGATTGATAGAAAAATATAACAAAATCCTTGTTTTCATACGGACCTATATAAAAAGACCCCGGCTAATTGCATACTTTTCAATGTGTAGTTTAGAACTTTGAAGAAAATAAGTAACTTTGGCATCTAATGAAAAGATGCAATAATAATATACGCATGGCCTACTTTGTTAGAACTTTACATATAATTTCTAAAACTGTGAAATGCAAAATGACCCAATATAAGACCCATAAGTTATTCAGATTTCATGAGTTTCATAAGTTATCAGGCTATGACCCTGGTCGTGTAATCCTTATCTGAGGGTGAATATAGGTTACATCGGTTTGAAAATCACGAACACACTCTCAAATCTTTGCTGCTAACTGACCACGTGTGCTAACGCGAGCCGATGAGAGCTGACTACGATTTTCTCATTTAAGCAGATGAGATTTTTTCCGCATGCCATGCCACGTCCCTGCTCTAGAGGGGCCAATCAACAATACGCGCTCGGAGAGCAGGTATCTGTTACCTGAGTCACGTGACAAGTGGACAGGTAGGTCGACCCACGCAGACACACACCCTTTACACACCTAACAGACAACTTCCACAAGGAGCTGTTAGCCACAATGCGCAACTCAAGACATCTACAGTTTCGTTTGTATTGATTTTCGCGACCACAACATTTCACCTTCAAAGCTACTGCCGAAGGTTTGGTTCTTGTTGGAGTTTCTGTTGACTATGTGCGCGCGCGTGTGAATGAGTTTGTGTACGGAAAAAAAACTACCTGCCCTGTCCTGCTTTGGATAGGATTCGTTTGGTGTAGACTTATCTTAACTTATTTGGGGGAAATGACGGAAAAAGTGGATTGTCTCGTGGCATTATACGTCTCAACATCGGGCAGTAATGGTGATGAGCTGGGCGCTGATGAGAGGGAGCTCGTGCAGCTGGTCTGGCAGGTCGTGGATCTGAAAAGCAATAAGGTAATTCTTGTGAGACGGCGTGCCCCTCTCTTGAATGTCCTGTGTGTGCGTGTGTGTGTACGTTTTGACACCAGTGTATCTCTGTTCCTCACAGACAGGGGAGATAAATGAGATTGTAGTCCGACCTGAGGTGGAGGAGCTAAGTCCGGACATCTTTCAACTGACAGGACTGACGGCGCAAAGTGTTCATGGCGCAGAACCGCTCGAACAGGCCATGGAACAGGTGCGCTTGAGTTAAGGATATGCAGTTTTTAAAATCTATCACAGCATTAGCCTACACATACCAAATTGAGACAGAACACGTTTTAAAGGATCTGTTCAGATACAGACATCATCAAGAAAACAACCAAAAAAGTGTAGATCTATAACCACACATACTGTCTAATATTTTCCTGCAAGCAGTCAAGTATGTCTTATCTTTTCCTCTTACTATGAAATAAGGCCTAAACATGGAAGTAAAAGTGTTATTTTTTATAGCTAATATTCTTTTGCATTACTCATATTAAACTACACCATAGACAGAAAGACCCTCTATGGGTGACTGTTGGCATGGTGTGACGCAATGTTTGGTGGACTCACCCTTAGATGTAGGCCTGCCAAACATCACAAAAATGAACACCCTTTCTGGAGGCCTTCATTGTAAATATCTTTCAGTCCCCCAAATTACCCACATACAGCTGTATTACTGAACTACAAAAGGATTCAGTGAAAGGATTCTGTATTGTTGTTTTGAAGTGTCCCTTTTGGGGTAATCAGTTAGGTTTTATTTTGTGCATAACAACGACAGTGTATGTTTTTCTCTGTTTAGTTTAACAGTCTTCTGAGTGCAGAAGTAAACCAGCGGCATTTCTGTTTCTGCACGGATGGACAGAGGCACATACGACAGGCCATTCATCCAGAGGCATCCAATAAGGTACACTATATACTAACACACACACACACACACACACACACATACACACACACACACACACACACACACACACACACACACACACACACACACACACACACACACACACACACACACACACACACACACACACACACACACACACACACAGAGTTATCCATCATTTTAAAGCACCACTGGAAGCTAGCAATCTAACTGCTGAAATGGGATTCAAAAACCACAAACATCATCAACAAAGTAGGCAGTGGTAAAGGCTTCCTGTGCCAACTGTCATTTGCTGGTAGCACTGGTGAGGTCATGCTGTGAAAACTTTTATTACATTTCTGTAAAGTGGTCCACGGACCACGTAACTGCATAGTTTAAGTCGTCAGTTGGAAGAATAGGTTCTGACCTGGAATAGGAATAGGAATAGGAATAGGTGCTGACCTGTCTTTTACATAGCCCTATACAGTAAAACTAATTTCAAGATCATGCCAAAACATTAAAGAAGTGGCTAAATGTTGTATACTGTGTCTTTAACACTGTGTTTGTGTGTGTGTGTTGTGATTCACAGAACATTTTGCTGCCTAAGAGTTTTTACTCCTTTTTTGATCTGCGCAAAGAATTCCAGAAGGCCTTCCCCTCCCTGGTCAAACAGAAGGAAGTGGACCTGGAGTTTACGTGCGACTGTATCCTTTATTATAAACACTCAAACTCCAGTTCCACTTCACTAACTGGCCTCCACTGGTGACTCTTTTGCTCCACTTTGATATTTATAAAGGCTTTGTGATTTTGTTGTTACATTTCCTGACAAAAGTGGAATAGGTCTGAGTGTGGACGTGGACTCCACACTCCCATTGACTGCCCACAGGCTCCAGCAGATAGTAAGAATTATCCAGGCTTTGAATACCGAGCCTGTGTGTAAGTATCTCTTACTGCTTCACTAACACACACACACAGGCTACTTACAGGCAGACAGACATACACACACACACACACACACACACACACACACACACACACACACACACACACACACACACACACACACACACACACACACACACACACACACACAGGCTACTTACAGACAGACATGCACACACACACAGACACAAACACACAGACTACTTACAGACAGACAGACAGACAGACAGACCCACACACACACACACTCACACACACACACACACACACACACATGCGCGCGCACACACACACACACACACACACACACACACACACACACACACACACACACACACACACAGGCTACCTCCAGACAGACACACACACACAGGTTACTTACAGACATGCACACACACACACAGACACACCCAAAAAGGTTACTTACACACACACACACACACACACACACAAACACACAAACACAAACACACAAACACGTTAATAAGACTGCCAGAAATGTCAGCTTCTGCATTATCATGTAATTTGACCTGTCCATCATGTCCCCTCTCTATTTGTGAACAGGCCACCAGTTCTCCAGTCCAGAGAGGGTAAACTCCAAGTTTGAAATTGGAACATTGTAAGTGAGAACTGTGCTCTTTATTGGCACTTCTACAAAGAACATGTTTGCACTGATAGCTAGCCAGACTGATAGAGACAGAATGTAGAATGCCCACAGAGCTTGATCAAGGTCAAAGGTGCTATATGTAAGAAATATACAGCGAGTAGTCATAAAGCAGTCCTGATATGTCACCAGCGATTAGGAAAACAGGATAATTTACAATAGACATTTCACAGACAGCAATATAACACCCAGAATATTGTAAAACTTAATTTACAGCTTGCAAAGTCTATTTTGAGTTTTGCCTCTGGCCTCTACAGGGGAAACAATGCTTTGGCGTATTAAACATTTGACTGCAATATGGTTTTTGGCCACAATCTTACATAAAGCATATAGCTAAGCGCAATTTAATATAGCACCTTTTATTCTGTCATGGGCATGAGCTGTAACACTTGCACATTTCTCTGTGCGGCAGAGATTTGGCTTACAGCCTGCAATTTCTGCTCATGTTTTTGTGTTTTGCCTTTTGCCTTTAAAGCAATGCTTTGCAGTACTTTCAATTTGATTGCAGTACAAGTTTTTGGCCAAAATCTTAGATATAACCCCTTTGGTGACACTTTATTTGAAGGTGTCTACATAAGGGTAACATGAGCCCTTTATAAACATGACATGACACATATTATGAACACTGATGACACTTTATTCATGTTTATGACTGTTTTTGCAATGTCCCAAAAAAATTCAACTTAACATTTCAAAAACCAAATGATACTTAATGGCAACAGTCATAAACTAACATAACTGTTATTAGTGTTCATGATGTGTGTCATGTCATGTTTATAACATGTTCATGTCACCCTAATGTAGACACCTTCAAATAAAGCGTTATCTGTCATGGGCTGTGCTGTAATGCCTGTACACATGTCTGTACAGCAGTCGATTGGAGTGTGTGGATGACAACACAGTGATCAGAGCACGGGGGCTCCCATGGCAGGCGTCTGATCAAGACATCGCTCGCTTCTTCAGAGGACTCAACATCGCTAAGTGTGTCTCACATACACACACACACACACACACACACACACACACAAATTTAGATTAGATTAGATTCAACTTTATTGTCATTACACATGTATAAATACAGGTAACAAAATTAATTTACCCAAGTTATATTTAAAAAATGTTTCTTTGTAATCTATGCATGAATAGTTATGATACTCATTATGTTTCTTCAGAGGACTCAACATGCCTAGGTGTGTCTTCTTGCATACACATACAAATTTGAATGAATAGTTATGATACTCATTATCATTGCAAATGTATGTATCTGTGTATTCAGAGGCGGAGCAGCACTGTGCTTAAATGCCCAGGGACGCAGGAATGGAGAGGCGTTGGTCCGCTTTGAGTCTCAGGAGCACAGAGACTTGGCCTTACAGAGACACAAGCATCACATGGGAAGCCGCTATATAGAGGTAGCTGCATACACCTGCATGCCCCTCATATACGTGGCCTTGCAGAGACACAAGCACCACATACACCTGCATGCCCCTTACATATGTGGCCTTGCAGAGACACAAGCACCACATACACCTGCATGCCCTCACATACGTGGCCTTGCAGAGACACAAGCACCACATGGGAAGCCGATGTATAGAGGTAGCTGCTGCATACACCTGCCCCTCACATGCGTTGCCCACAGCAGAGGTGGAGATCTCGCCTTTAGAAAACAAAAGAAAAACCTGCCACATGTTTTATCCAACAGTTTTCTAAACCAGCTGATCTTATCACCCTTTAGAAAGCAAAAGAAAAACCTGTCACATATTTGATCAAACAGTTTTCTAAACCAGCTGATCCTAGCGAGCACATAATTTATTAGGTCGGTAGATACGCTAATGACCTGTGTTAAGTGCACATGCAAAAGGAATACATGGTAAGGTTTATACTTTTCTAACCTGGTCTTCACTTTAGATTAGATTAGATTAAACTTTATTGTCATTACACATGTATAAATACAGAGTAACGAAATGTGGTTTAGCATCTAATCAGAAGTGCAAGGAGCAGCAAGTGTGACGTATATAGACCATATACAATGCAGAACAATATACAGTATATTACAGTATAGTCTGTAGTGAATTATGTGCAAATTAATAGGGTAATATGAACAGCTGGGAATAATTTGGTAGTAATGTATGTGGGGAGTATAAACAGATGTATTATAAACAAGTATAACATCTAATTGTACTGTGTATAATGACAATAAAGGCTTTCTATTCTATTCTATTATATTCTATACAATAGAGCTGTTAGAATGTATGATGTGCTATGAACACACTGTCCAACAGTCACAAACAACTATATACGGATATCCTTTACTGCTCTGCTTTATATACTGTACGTGCATATTGTAGCATTGCACCAATTATGGTTTGTCATGCATCAGGTGTACAAAGCCACAGGCGAGGACTTCTTGAAGGTCGCTGGTGGTAAGCTTCATCCACTTCCACATCACGTCAAAACAAACTGATCTCCATTGCTTCCTGACTAATTAATTCAGTCATTAGCCGCTTCAAGTAATTGGCATTCTAAAAATAGAATTGTTAATTGTCTGAAAGACTGGGAGGGGGTGAGAAATGACCCAAAACTTTGGAACAGTATCAGCGCCCTTAAGTGTTTCGCCTATAACTACACCTGCTTAATGGAGGAGAAGTTTAATACGAACCACAAAAAGACTTTATCATCAGATTTTTTAAAAGTTATCGTTCAGTGGTTAGCTGATAACATTACAGTTCAGCTGTGCATTTTTAGGGACCTTACAAAGCTGTGAATTTAATAAACTCAGCTTAACCGTGTACACAACTGAGAATCTTACCAACAGTCAAAGAATACGCTATGACCTTACCTATTTGCTAGACTGCATCTGAAAAAGTCAGGTTTGGTAGCCAGCTTGAAACAAGAGTTTAAAGTTATTATCAGAATAATTGTTTTCTGTCTTTGAATGTCTTTTTAATGTATTTTATATTCAATGTTTTTTTGTAAAGAAATGGGCCTTAAAATGCTCAACTGCACACTGTTCCTCAACAGTTGTGCTTAAAACGTGAAATGGCTCAGTTCCAATTATCTTACGTCTGTGATGTGTTAACCAGGATGTTCGAGTGAAGTGGCCCACTTCCTGTCCGGAGAGGGTCACATGATCGTGCGCATGCGCGGTCTGCCCTTCAGTGCCACGCCCCTGCAGGTGCTGCAGTTCTTCTCAGGGTGCCAGGTGACGGATGCCAAGGAGGGAGGGTGCCAGGTGACGGATGCCAAGGAGGGAGTGTGCCAGGTGAAGGGCTCCGCCAACGGGGAATGCCTGGTGGCAGGTGGCACCGCCGGCATCCTATTGGTCAGATATGCTGATGGACGGCCCACCGGCGACGCCTTTGTGCTGTTTGCGTCTGAGGAGCACGCCCAGATGGCCCTCAAGAAACATAAACAGCGTCTCGGGAAACGCTACATCGAGCTATTCAAGAGCACGGCTGCTGAGGTCACACAGGTGTGTGAGAAGGTCAAGTTGCATGCCAAAGAATTTAGTACGTCTGACTGACTGGATATATCAGTGCAGTTATGTGTGTACAGTTCTGTGGAACCATTTCATTTTCAGAGCAATGAACCAGAGATGTACCTCCTAAACCATGCATATTTATTCCTGTGCGTGCGTGCGCACATGTGTCTTTCCAATGCTTTTTCTCAGACCCAGAGTAAGCATACTCACTGTCCATACACACACCTCATTGAGCAAACATTGCTAACCGGAGGGCAGTAAAATATTAGCCCCCTTTGTACTCCAGAGCTCCTGATCTTGTGAGTTAAACAAGCCTAAGCCAGAGGCCACGGGGGACATAAGATCCTTCTATTAGGACATTTACAACTCACTCCTGAGTTAACCTGTCTAGGTTAGTCACTACACCACTATACTTGGAATAACCCCCAGGTGTATCTGTGTGTTTGGTTATATGTGTGTTATTCTAGCGTACATACACACAGGAACCCAGTCAGTATTCTTTAAAGGGGCAGGTTAAGACTCTAAATTCAGTACTGTTTACATCGCATTTTGTAAACTGTCACTATGTCATTTGGTTGTGTGTGTTTTGGAAAACACACTGCTGTTTGTACATAGTCCTGGCTTAGTCCTCAGGGGTATTCCAAGTAAGTGGTTAGGTGACACACCCAGACTCACAATAAGGTTTAAACTTGCTGACAGGAGAGTTTTACAACTTCAGTCTCCCAGCAAACAAAGCAGTGCAGCCCAAAAATCACCACACTTTTAGCAGAAGCATGGACTGCACCTGTAATCCTGCCACCCAAACCACTTGAAACAGCATGGCTAAAAGCTGACAGATGACTCGGCACACAGTGTAATGATACTAATACAAAAACATCACCAGCTGGGTGCCATGATTGCTTTCTGTTTTTGATGTGCTTGAGTGTGTAGTGTATCGTGTAGACCACCATACTAAATGTGTGTGTGTGTGTGTGTGTCAGGTTTGCAACAGGTTCTCCTCAACTCCTCTGATCTCGGTCGCCCCCTCCCCACTTATTTCTATGGTGCCATCGCCATTAGCAACAGGAGTGTTGCCCTTGGCAACCGGTACATTTCCTCTGGCGCCGGGCATCCGTGACTGTGTTCATCTGCGAGGTTTGCCCTACGACACAACCATACAGAACATTCTGGAGTTCCTGGGAGAATTCACTGCAGATATCGCACCTCATGGAGTACACATGGTGTTAAACTCTCAGGTAATAACGATGGGGTGTACATAGAAACATTAACATACACATACTAACTTAGTGACTCACAGTTATACAGTATACACACATGCGCAGATTACATTAGCAATTTGTGTGCGTATATTTGTGTGTGGTGTGTGCTTGTGTGTGTGTGCTTGTGTGTGTGTGTGTGTGTGTGTGTGTGTGTGTGTGTGTGTGCACGCACGCGCACGTGTGTGTGTGTGTGTGTGTATGCATGAGTGTGTATGTGTGGTCTGTGTGTGTGTGTGTGTGCGTGTGTGTGTGTGTGTGTGTGTGTGTGTGTGTGTGTGTGTTCATAGGGGCGTCCTTCTGGCGAGTGTTTTATCCAGATGTCCTGTACGGAGAGAGCCTTCCTGACCGCCCAGCGCTGCCACCGCCGCTTGCTGAAGGAGCACTGTGTGGAGGTCTTCCAGTGCTCACACGAGGACGTGCGGCTTTTACTGAGGGGCGGGGTTATGGGCCCGAGTGGGAGGGGCTTGTCCCCACCACCATGTAAGTTACGGCGTAAGTGTGCTGGGGCAGGGCGCTTTCCCATTGGCTGGTAGGTGTGGGCGCTCTGTCACTCAATCTAGCATCAGCATTCATTATTCTCTGGAGGTGTGGTGAATCATAGAGTGGTTGTTTTTTTTTCCTCCAAATGTGGACCATCTGGGATGATCACGCGAGCAAGGGATCCTAAATCAAGCTGTCATTCAAACCTGGTGAAGGGGCGGCCTGTACAGATTTAGATGGGGCGATGGGATGTCATAGTGTACTGACCAGTGATGGGCAACCTGCATTCAGAAGCCACAATCCGGTACCATGTGGTCCAAATCACCTGGCTGTGCCCCTACTGTTCTTCCACCCCAATTGCCTCCATTAGTCAATGGAAGAAAACAAGCGGGAAAACGAGCGAAGAAGAAAAGGGCAAGCAAAGTGACTTCGGTTTGTGAATTAGAAAAAGCCCTGCCATAGTTGATTACCGGAGGAGTCTCATTGCAGCAAACTATAGGCAAGGTGTGTTTGTTTAAAACATTTAGATCTTCTATTTGGTGTGCTATGACTGAATGGGCTTTAAATGATTGTAGCCTGTGACTAGCATAGCCGAGCATACCTACCTGTCATTCTCCCCACTCCATCTCCTCCATCAAACTAGCCTGTAACAGGAGCACTACAGCATTTTATTTTTCACCAAAACCGGCTCACAGGGCATTCATTAATACTCGAGACCTGGCAAAATTAATGAAAAAACGATGCAATGACACCTTGAAACCATTTATCTGTCTAGCAACCAACATGGCAACCATAATAATAAAGCAATTATGTCAGTTTCCATGTCAATCAAAATGATTATTGTGCACCTGCAGTGTTTATCATACCAGCTAACATAGTAACCACTTTATTTTTGAAAGTAGCCACCATGGATACCCTAGCAACAGCATAGGAACCCTAGCAACAGCCTAGGAATCACTTCCACGTTTACAGCAGTTACAGTTTCCATGCACTGTGTTATTCCCTGGAATTGCGTTCTCTAGTTAGAATTATCTAGTTCTGGGAATAGCTGGAACAAATACTTGGTACTGCACTGTAGCTTCTGAAGCCAGATTGCCCATTGCTGCTATTGACTAGCTATTGACTATATGGGAATGTTTATGGGTGCACACATGGCCAGTTACGTCATGCATCTGTTGATTAAACGTTTGCTTTGGATCTGTTGTTGGCATACTTCTGCTTCTGCAGACAGGGATGGGGAGAGTACATCATAAACCATTCCAGCATGAGTTGCATTATTCAGCTATCAGAAGCAGTAATCTAATTGATCAAACAAGAATCAACATGTAGCATCTCCTCCCACCCTGTTGCAGCAGTAGCTTCCTGTTGTCTGCAGCAGTGTTACATGTGAGAAATGTTTCACAGATTCAGTCAAAGGAGCTAAGTTGTAAGCAACTGGACTTATATATGGAGCTTGAAGACGTCCTCATTCTCTGGATCAGGTCACCTCCAGGTCACTCATGTGACCCTTTTGCCATGGAACGAGAGGTGTGGTCTACAACTCCACCTCCAGTGATCCAGAAATACAGCTCCTGGTTCCCCATCAGAAGCCTTTTGGATGAAAGGTGAAATGTCTTCAAGCTCCAAGAAGAAGTCCAGTTGCTTACAACTTAGCTCTTTCGACTACCATGACCTGTGTAAATGAGAATCCACACAGACGTCATCTCACAGGATTGGTTGGTGTACATTTACGCTACAGCTGCATGCATGTAGCTGAGGGCCCCAAGGAGAGCGAGTGTGTGGCTGCAGATAAAACGTGTTTCAATAACTGCATTCACAGGCATCTCCAGTCCCTCCTACTTTCAACACATGGGGATGGTGCTTCCCATGGAAGCAGCTGTTTATCCAGCGCACGTCCTGCTCAACACACACCAGCTGCCCTTCTACACAGCCTACTACCCCAGGTGAAGCACCAACACACTCAGGCCTACAGCAATAAATGCCAGTGGATGTGTATGTTGTGTTGGGTGTGTGTATTTGTGTGTAGGTGTGTGTTTGTGTGGGTGCGTATGTTTGTGTATGTTTGTGTGTGTGTTCATGTGTGTGTGTGTTCGGGGGTGGGGGGCTGTGATCGGGTGTGTGTGTGTGTTCAGGGGAGCGGGGGGAGGAGGTAATCGTGTGTGTGTGTGTGTGTGTATATGTGTGTGTGTTTGTGTTTTGGGTGAGGTATCGGCTTTGCTAAAAATGGCTATTTGACCCCAGTCCCCCAGGCTCCCCTCCCTCGCTGGGCTTCTTCCCTCATGGATCCTCTCAGTGCCACACCCTACCAACCCCCGCACACCCTGCCACACTTAACCAGGTAACCCCACACACACACACACACACACACACACACACACACACACACACACACACACACACACCCTTAAAAACACCTGCACACACCCTCCCTGCCACACTTAACCAGGTAACCCCACACACACACACACACACACACACACACACACACACACACACCCTTAAAAACACCTGCACACACCCTCCCTGCCACACTTAACCAGGTAACCCCACACACACATGTATGTACTTACACACACCATACCAACCCCCGCTAACACCCTCCCTGCCACACTTAACCAGGTAAACCCACACACACACACACACACACACACACACCTTACCAACCCCCGCACACACCCTCCCCACCACACTCAACCAGGTAACCCCCCCCCCCCACACACACACACACACCTTACCAACCCTTGGACACACCCTCCCCTCCACACTCAACCAGGTAACCCCACACACACACGTACACACACACACACACAACTTACCAACACCCGGACACACCCTCCCTGCCACACTCAACCAGGTAAACCACCCAAATGCACACACCCAAACGCGCAAACACACACATACTTGTTTGTGCTTGTGAGGATCTTTTATTGACTCCCATTTATATGTAACTAAAGAATGCTTAACTATGCCCAGACCAAAGCAATCCCTAACCCTAGCCTGTCCGTAAAGAAATGTTTTTGCACTTTTACTTTTTTTCAATAACAACAAAATGGCCAAGAAAACACTGTTGTGAGGCAGGTCAACTTCTTTTTTCTAGTTTTCCTATCGTTATGAAGACATTTTGCCCTCATAACCATAGAAATACATGACCACACACACACACACACACATACACACACACGCACGCACATCACTGCACACACAAAAACATGTTATAGTTGACGGGCGGCGAAATAGAAGTTAAGTACGGAAAACCTGATGGGCACGCTGGGGTCCATGCACAGCATTATGTCTCCATGACAACAACCTATCCACATCCACAGTGGATCAGACAGCTTGCACAACCAGAAGAACTAGTCTGACCCACCCACCCCTCTGCACACACACACACACACACACACACGCACACACACACACACACACACACGCACACACACACACTCTCTCACACACACACACATACACACACACACACACACACACAGATATCCACCACACTGGTTTGGGTGGGGTGCACTTGGCTTTAAAACCTGTTTCAACTTGAGTCAGAGTTTAAGCATGTGATCCCTCTCTCTCACACACACTCACACACACATGTACACACGCACAAACACACACACACCACATTTAAGACACAGAATGCATTAGGAGCACATTGAAACCACAATCCCCGTCTCACACACATTAAGCTTGTATAGCTCACTAACTATCTCACACTCCCTGTCTCACACATCTTCCTTTCTGTCCAGTATTCACCAGCTGATGGCCTCTCGCACACACTCGAGCACACCCATCTCACACATCCTAAAGAGTGGGTGTGTATTTGAACAGCTAGGTAAGGGAGGATTATAACCCTGCTGTGTCTCTTGGTGCATGCATGTATTGGGAGAGGCAGTAAGTAGATGGGGCTGCAGGTTCTGTGTGTGTGTTTGTGTGCATGTGTGTATGTGTGCGTGTGTGTGTATATGTGTGCGTGTGTGTGTATATGTGTGCGTGTGTGTGTGTGTCTGTGTGTGTGTATGTGGGAAGTCCTAGCTGTGGTGCTGGCAGAAGGGTGTGGGATTGTGGGAAACGTCTGATAGAGGCTAAAGGGTGGTTGTGATGGAAGACGGGTCGAATATTACAGTAAAATATCCCCTTCTCCTTTTCCTCAGACCAACCAAGACGCCATGGCAACCCTTCCTGCCCTGCTCGCGGCTAAGCACGCAGTCACAGAGCAGAGTCTGGGAATCGCAGCTTTGCAGCTGTCTTGGAACCGGGCATGACTTTAAGGCCCATCCTGTGCCTCTGATAGCACACCTGCAAGCTCTCTTTGTGTGCTTAGACTAATTCATATTAGTTATTTATACAGAACTGTAGATGGTGCAATCAGTGTTTTTTTTTTTTTTGGCTATGAAAAAATGTAGGTTTTACCAAACATACCAGAATAACATCCAAAGGATAAATGTGAACAATTGCTCCTTCATGTATGTGTTTGTGTGGCAGAATTACTTACAGACATTATCTTTGCAAGTCTACACAGAAACATTTTCTTTTTTTTTTTTTTTTTTTTGAGAAAAGCTACTTATTGCACCAATAGCACCAAATGGTTTAGTTTTTCCTATTATGCTGTATGTGAATTGCATTTGTATGAATGTTGTATGTATGAGAGTGAGTTTACGATTTTGTGTTTGTCCTCAACATATTGATTGTATGTGTGTATGTATGTATGTATGTTTAAAAAATTACTACCTGTAGTTATTTTATAATGTCTGCTGTGTTTCACCAAGTTCTCAGGGAGCTCCAGGAGAATTGCCTCCAGATGTATTCATATAGCAGACACTGATGCCCAAAGCAACCAACAGCTTGCCAACTCTCTTACCTTTTGTATGTGTTTAAAGAATGACGAACCTGTTAAAGTAGAGTAGGGATCTGTCTCTACCAATAGAGCACAGAAACACTAATGGTAGAGAAGCTCTTTCCGGGAAGCCCAAATATCCAAAAGGATTTTTACATCAGAGGACATTTTGAAATGCCTTGATGGGACAATTTCTGTGTGTCCGGCTGGGAGACAGGCAGAATCATAGTCTCAGATGACGAAATATTAGTTCATTGCAAATTTTGTATGCCTGTGTCTACTTTTTGGTATTAAACATAGCTTTTTCTTAGTCTTTAAAAATAGCTTTCTAGTTTGAACACAATTTTAAATCAGTTAGTTTCTATGTGAATGAAGTTGTTACATTCTTTACTTGTGTTTACCAATTATGCCAAATTCAAATGCACTGTTAAGTACAAAAAGCAGTCTTCTCCATTTATATGTCTGTACATCAAAGAGGGAAGGCTAAGGATGCTTCCAGACCCTCTGAAAACAATGCTGGTTCAGCAGACCATTTCTGGTCTTAAAACAGGCAGCCCCCTGAACACTCCCATTACAGAAATCAAAAGTGGATCATAATGTGAACAAGCTCCCTGATCAATTAACAGCTTTCCACATGTGTGTGTGTGTGTGCACATTGGGAGCGTGTTGTGGGTGATTTTGTATAAGTGTGTCTGCAGCTTGATGTGTCTGTCTTCTGTACACTACAGTAGTAAGTGCAAATTTAACACAATGACGTGTAATTTGTCAGAAAAGCTAAATAAAGAAGTTGACGCTAACATTATTTTGACTGACTATGCAGAGAGTTCTGTTGGCATGCAGTGATTTGGACTGCAATGATTTGTGAAAACACATTGCAATGTCTGACCAAACTGTGTGGACCATGCTGACCTACTGACAGGGATGGGTCATAATTATAGTCAAATTTATGCTTCACTACAGCCTTACCCTACACACTAGTCCAGTTTGAGTATGTGTGTGTGTGTGTTTGTGTGTATGCCAACGCGTGTGGGTGTTTGTGTGTGTGTGTGTGTGTGCGCACATTTGTGTGTAGTATGCCCATGCGTGTGGGTGTTTGTTTACATGAAAAAAAAAGACTTGACACATTAGCATTTTTGTGTCACTTGATTTTATTTACAATGCTGTGCAACACTGGTGAGTCATAAGAAAACTGTAGACTGAAACAGGCTTAGCTGCCATCCTGCGGTTCTGGGATCTGGATTCAGACAGGATCTGTCCTTCACAAAGACTCGTGTTTGCACTCAATGAGATCTGTTTACACGTGTTTTCCCAAAAAATCTATTTACAAAAAAGATTGTAAAAGAACTTATTTACTGTACATCTTCATATCTATAAGAATGACAGGTTTATGGATTAAGGATTAGGGATTTCAGTTGGTAGTTCTAGCGGCGGTGTCTGGCGCCCTCCTCTGGTCACTTCTCATGCCTGCATTGGATGAATCTGTGTCAGTGAAGTTCAAACGCTATTAAGATAAAACGCCATTAAAATGAAATGTCACTATGCTAAATGTTATACAGTTTTTTATTGGTTGTTGATGGCAGTTACACACACTTAAAAGCTCTTGTCATGATGTGTAATTTGCAAGGCTAATACATTTTCTCATTTGTATCTCTCTCTCTCTTTCTCTTACAGACACACACACACACGCGCACAAACACACTTTCATTTTTTTTTTTACTCGTAACAGCAATCAAAGGAAAATGCAAGGAAGGAGATACGGAGCTGATACCACTGAATGCCTATTATGAGGGCTAGCCACACGAGGGCCGTAGAATATACCCCTCACACTCCTCTCACCACCAGAGCTGTATTAGCCTTTGACACGGCTACTAGTCAGAATGGCTAAGAACATCAGGCGCGCTCCAGGCGTGGAAATTAGCTTTACAAAATATAGACCTTTACCAGCCACTCACAAATAAATGGTAAAATTCACCCGTCACTCAGCAGTAAATCAGCATTCTGTGTTTGAAATCTACCATCAGCCACTTTCATATTTTACCAGCATTTGGCTGGTGGCTGGTGCCAATTTCCATTCCTGGTGCGCTCTAAGGTTAAGATGTTTGTTAAGGTGCGAAAAAAAAACAAAATAAAACACGTGTTAAACTTAAAATAAAGACGCACTCTCTTTCTCTTTTAGGTGATTTATTGGACCATGTATAGAAACCAACGAGTTTCGGCACTAGGCCATCATCAGCATGTTGCTGAAACCCATTCGTTTGTAGACATGCTCCAAGAAATGAGAACTATTCGCAATGGTCCCATCAGGACTTCAGGATCGTTATTAAAAAGGCGTATTTCCGCCGTAAGCCTCCAAAGCAATTAAAGTAATGCGAGATGTTTTGTCAATGCTGTCATCTTAGAATGTTCTGATGGTGTGGGATGGCACTCCAGTACTCCCTAAATGGTTCACAGGAGTAAAATGGGAACAGGTAGGCTTTCGAGAGTAAAAAATAAAATCTTGCTCAGTCTGTACATATGTACACCAAAGCTATTTGTCAGACTGTTTTCCTCCTGTCCGGTTGCTGAGACAAAAGGAACAGATTGGTGAGCAAGAGGATAAAAATTGGATGAATTTTCTTGGACGTTGCCTGGCAACTGTAGCCAAAACAACAACACAGATATCACTTCACCAGTCTGCATGCTGATGGATAGGGTGTGTTGTTTTTTTAACCATCTCTCCCTTTCTCTCTCGGTCTCTCTCTCTCTCTCTCTCTCTCTCTCTCTCTCTATTTCTCTTTCTCTGTCTGACTTGACTTTCTTTTTAATAAGCGCACACGTTCGTTTCACAGACATGCATATAAATGTACTTCCTTCATGTGTCTCTCAATCTCATTATTTTTCTCCACTGATCTCACACACACCCTCATTATTAAACCAAACACCGAACAAAACATTAAAGACCAAAGACTAAATACCAAGGACTCCACAGAAGATTAAACAGAGAGCCCAAATTAGGCTGCATCTTATACAAAAAAACCTTTCTGCATAATCTGCATATCCTGCCTACAGTACATCTATGGTATTTAAAATTCACAATTCTTTCAGAACACTTCATATTTTTGGACATATATCAATGCAAATGTAGGTACCATTGTAAGTGTGTGTGTGTGTGTGTGTGTAAGAGAGTCTTAGAGTTCCGTCATCAGTAGAGTCCGCAGTAGTTTTTCTCTGTCCATTTTCAGATCCTCGGTACTACTACTACTGCATGACACACACACACACACACACACACACACACACACACACACACACACACACACACACACACACACACACACACACACAGGGAACACACAGGGAGGAGAGAGGGAGAATCAGGTGAAGGTCGCTGAGTCATGTTGTTGTTGTCTGTCCATGCAGGCAAGCATGTGCATGCATGTGTGGTTTTGGAAGTGTGTGTGTGTGTGTGTGTGTGTGTGTGTGTGTGTGTGTGTGTGTGTGTGTGTGTGTGTGTGTGTGTGTGTGTGTGTGTGTGTGTGTGTGTAAGGGCAGTTAGGGCAGTATTATAGATATATATATATATATATATATATATATATATATATACAGAGAGAGAGAGAGAGAGAGAGAGAAAGAAAGAGAGAAAGAAAGAGAGGGAGAGTGTGTGTGTGTGTGTGTATGTGTGTGTGTGTGTGTGTAAGGGCAGTTAGGGCAGTATTAAAAGGGAGGAGGGGGGAGGGGGAGGGTGGCATGCATATGTTCATGTGTATACTTGTGTGTATGTGTGTGTGTGTGTGTGTGTGTGTGTGTGTGTGTGTGTGTGTGTGTGTGTCTCACCTCCCAGTGTGTGCTGGCAGGCAGGGCAGCAGGTGCGGAATGGAGGTCTGGTAGAACAGCGGAGACTCACACACCTCCATCTGCTGCAGGAGAATGAGCAGTCACATACAAGGCCAACACACACACACACACACACACACACACACACACACACACACACACACACACACACACACATATGGCCACACACATTAACACGCACACACACTCCCAAAATACACACGCACACACACACACAACACACACATATGGCCACACACACTAACACTCACACACACACATATGACCACACACATTAACACAACACACACTC
>CM050218.1:4055000-4062500 GCA_027475355.1 Coilia nasus
GAGGGCGATGAGGGCAAGCTCTTCTCAGATAGGGGTTTCTCCTCTGCCTGAGCAGGAGAGGTTGATATCACACTCTTACTGTTATTATTACAGCTGCGGCCGTAGTCACAGCCAGGTCAGGATTTGTGCAGGGGGTGGGGGGTATGGGGGATTGGGGGATTTGTGATGCCAGGAACTACTAACAGTGGTGGAAACCTTGCCTCTGAGGCATATGCGTCCTTAGAAAAAAGTATTCATTTCTGTTTTGTCATTAAGAAAGACAAACATCACACTATGAATGTCTTACTACATTGAAATCAGACAGACAGAGACAAAGAGAAAAAGTGAAAGAGTGGAAAGGATAGAGGGAAGAGAGAGAGAGAGAAAGAGAGAGAGAGTTTGATTGAGACAGAGGGGAGGAAGACAGTTAAAGAGAAGGTATTAGTTTCTCTCTCACACACTAATCTGCCTCTTTTAATCCAACCCTTCACCTCAGAATGCCTAAAATCCCTCTCTTTACAAGAGGATGGAAATCCCCCTCTCTGTATTAAAGGAAAGTAATGCCGTCGTCTCTGTATTAAAGAAAAGTAATCCCGTCATCTCTGTATTACAGCAAAGTAATCCTGTCGTGTCTGACCGTGTTGATGTTGATGTGAAGAGTGGGCCAGGGAGAGGCGTCCACCATCACCGACTCCAGCTGCTGCTGCTGATGCTGAGGCTGAGGCTGAGGCTGTTGCAGGGGTACGGCCCATGCTTCTAAAACACACACACACATACACACACACACATACACACACACACACACAGAAACCCACTCACACATGCATGTGCATGCGCACAAATACAAACACACACACATTCACACACACACACACAGAAACACACTCACACACATGCATGCTCGTGCATGCACACAAACACACACACATAGGCAAGCACAACCAGGCGCACATACGCACGCATGCCCACACTCACACACATGCATGTGCATGCGCACAAATACACACACATTCACACACACACACACACAGAAACACACTCACACACATGCATGCTCGTGCACACATATACAAACACATTCACACACACACACACAGAAACACACTCACACACATGCATGCTCGTGCACACATATACAAACACATTCACACACACACACACACAGAAACACACTCACACACATGCATGCTCGTGCACACATATACAAACACATTCACACACACACACACACAGAAACACACTCACACACATGCATGCTCGTGCACACATATACAAACACACACACATTCACACACACACACACACACAGAAACACACTCACACACATGCATGCTCGTGCACACATATACAAACACACACACATTCACACACACACACACAGAAACACACTCACACACATGCATGCTCGTGCACACATATACAAACACACACACATTCACACACACACACACACACAGAAACACACTCACACACATGCATGCTCGTGCACACATATACAAACACACACACATTCACACACACACACACAGAAACACACTCACACACATGCATGCTCGTGCACACATATACAAATGCACATACACACAGATATACACATACACACACACACACACACACACGCACACACACACACACACACACTCCTTTTAACATGTGTTCCAAACTGTGAAGTCACAGAGGAGATGCATATATCCACAATGCCCCCCTGACAGGGGAGCACACACACAAGCACAAGCACAACATCCAGTGCCTACTCCACTCACGGGGCTTAGCGAGCGTCAGGCCGAGCGCTTCCTGGTTGCTGTAGATGTGGTGAAGGCAGTAGTGCCGGATCTTTCCGGCATACGGGGCCTCATTCTCCTCCATGCTGAAGCGCTGGGCGTCTGCACTGCTCATCGGAAAGCTATGGAACATCTCAACTTTTGAAACAACTGCAACTTTCGCTTTTCAACAACTTGCTTTGACTAAGAAAAAACATCCGTCATACTTTCTAAAACATTAGTATCCACTTTAAAAGTACACACACACCTACGCAAAACATCTTTACTATACATTTGGAGCTCCTGAGCCTATACAAGTGTCATGACAATCTTTAATTAAGATGAATGTGTAACACTTTATTTGAAGGTGTCTACATACGAATGACATGACACATGTAATAAACATTAATGACACTCATTCCTGTTTATAACTGTTGTCATTAAGTGTGATTTGGTTTTTGTAATGTTGAGTTTTTTTTAGGATGCAGACATTGCAAAATACCAAAATAACACTTAATGAGAATAGTCGTGAACAGGAATGAAGTGTCATTAATGTTCATGACATGCGTCATGTACTGTTTATGAAGGACTCATGTCACCCTTGTATAGACACCCTCAAATAAAGTGCTACCGGTGAATGTGTTTTTTTTTCATTCCGTGCAGAGGGCCCATTGGATCAACACTCGTTGATGAGGGCTTGACATGACAGATTTAGTAAAAAGGGACGTGATTGCAATAAATCACTCCTTGCCATTGGTATGATGCACTGCAGATGCTGACGACCAGGAGGGTATTCCAAGTAGGTGGTTGGTGGTGACTAACCTCGTTCACTCAGCCCTAACCCTAGAGTCATAAATGTGCTAATAGAAGACCCCTCTATAGCTTCATACTCCATTTGGAACAAAGCCACTGGGCTCTTCTTTTAGAAGATTTACTACTTGTTTAATAATAATAACAATAATAATACATTTTTTTGAAGTGCCAGTACACAACATCAAAATAGTAGTAAAAAGAAAAAAGAAGAGACAGGGACACTTGTTAAAAGGCATAGCAGCGACATGAGACACAAAATTAATAAATCGGATCAAAAGCCGCTGGGCTCTTCTTTTAGAAGGTTTACTGCTTGTTTACAGTTAACATACCGAAGTAAGTGACTACATCTGCTTTGTGGTATACCCCCAGTATGCATATTGCTATATTATTTGAGTGTGATGGGTTGGGTATGGGTTCTTTTTCAGTGTGCTTTGGGTTAGCGGTGTTGTGTATGTGTTGCGAAGGGGGAGGTACTTGTTGAAAGCAGACAAGAGAAAAAAGCACATACCCCGTATTAGTTCATTAGACACAGTGCCTTTTAGCAATACTAAAAAGACAGGGAGAGCGTGCACACCCCACACACACACTTGTTTCAACAAGCTCATAAATAGGACATGCTCAGTAAAAAACCTCAACAACTGAAAATGATGTGCAATGGAATATGCATAATGGATAATGACACCCTAATAAAATGGATTGTTGTTTATATTTCAACAATCCTTACCCCTTCAGTCATTCTCTCTCTCTCTGTCACACACACACGTGAAGTGTGCTATTCAACATCTTCACTGACAGAAATGTGTCAGAGTCAGGTTGTCAGATTTCCTTTAGTATTTCAAGGACAGGGAGGAGGGGCTCAGATAAAGGATTGTAAACAGTGCATTTTTTTATTAAGACAGTTACCACAGCAACAGCACTAGCAGACGATGGCATCAACAGAAGACGCTCCCCTTCATAATGGATTGTAAGGCAGCAAGAGAATACATAGTTTAATCAGTGACGGCCAACCTGCCTTCAGAAGCTACAGTCCGGCACCACATATTTCTTCGTCTTCCGCCTCCTCACTAAGTCAGCGCAGTCCAACCAGCACAACTCTTCAGCCTGGTGGATGAGTTTATTGCTGGCATTACCTGTCTAAACTGCACAGCCAGAATCGGATATTTACCATATGGGGTAGCACTTTATAATAACAAATGCAAAATAAATGCTTATTAGGAAGTAGTTAACTCTTAACTTAATACTTTGTTCATCATTCAGTAACCGGTTTTCACACCATTTCGTATCAGTAAATCATTTATAAACATATCTACAAAAGGTTAAAGCAGAAAGAGAAGTTGACAGACAGACAGACAGACAGAAAGGCAGCAGGCTTAGTGATAGATAGCAGATAGCATAAAGACAAACAGTCAGACATCCAGACAGATGTGTGTCTATGTTTATAATTGATTCACTAATGAGAAATAGTGTAAAAGCAATGGTTACCAAATGGTGAAAAAAGTGTTCAGTACGTGTTAACAAGTTAAAAAACTAAATGCTTATTAGGAAGCCGTGCTAAGTGCTACCCTATGTGTTGCTGCACTGTAACTTCTGAAGCCAGGTTGCCATCACTGAGTTTAATTTAAAAAAAAACGGCAGGGACTGTTCACTGACATTCTGCAAACACACATTTTGCATCAGCAAAAATCAGCCTATTCAGCAGGTTTATTAATGCCTAATAACATATCAGATTCACACTGGCGAGTTATAAATCCTCAAGTACTTATTTAGACTCTCAGACGACACTGATCAAAGAGTGAGTAAGGCAAAGTAATTAAGACACAGAAATCATGCGATCCGTCCGCGATCATGTGATGTGATGCTCCACCTCTATCCAATCAGGAGGAGGTATGAGGAAGGCTGCATGATGATGATGAGGAGGATGACGAAGATGATGATTATGACAAGGCCGCTGGTGAGGTGACATGCACACACACAGACACACACACACGCACACTTGCACACACACACACACACCGCTCCCTCAGAGTACAGTCATGTGTTTGTCACGGTAAACCACAGATAGACTCCTGTTGGTTGACTCTGCACTGGAAACAAACACACACACGCACACACACAAACACACACACAAACACACACACGCGCACACACATTTGAACACTTAAAATGGAATGATTAAACGGAAAGATGTACATGCGAACATGTGCATAGCTTAGTGTACGTCTCTTAGCAAAACACCTCTCTGCATTCATCCAAGTCTCAGTGCACTCAACAACATGGAGCTGCATAGATCATCCAAATGCCACACATGTTTATTTTAAACATCGATTAGTCAGGGCTCTGATGACACATTTTTGTAAAGCTGAATTATTGTTGACTGACGAATAGCAACAACTAGGATAGGAATATTCTCTGACTACAACGTTGACTGGTAAGTAAGACAGTGGCTACAACCAATTTGTAATATTCCGGTGGACCTAGCATACATATGTGCCTGAGACATGTGTAAATAAGTGACCTGTGTGGTTGACTGTAGTTGTGAGTGAGTGAGTGAGTGAGTGGTTGATTGTGTGTTACCTGTGTGTTAGAGTGTGTAATTGTGTGTGAGTGAGTGAGTGTACGTTACCGGTGTGTTAGAGTGTGTAGTTGTGTGTGTGTGAGTGAGTGAGTGGTTGATTAATAGTGCGTTACCTGTGTGTTAGAGTGTGTAGTTGTGTAAGGGTGATTGACTGATTAATAGTGCGTTACCTGTGTGTTTGACTGTGATTTGTATGGGTGAGTGAGTGGTTAATTGATTGTGTGTGTTACCTGTGTGTTTGACTGGGTAGTTTTGTATGAGTGGGTGAGTGAGTGGGTGGTTGATTGTGTGTAACCTGTGTGTTAGAGTGTGTAGTTGTGAGTGAGTGAGTGGTTAACTGATTGTGTGTTACCTGTGTGTTTGACTGTGTAGTTTTGTATGAGTGAGTGAGTGAGTGAGTGGGTGGTTGATTGTGTGTAACCTGTGTGTTTGAGTGTGTAGTTGTGTATGAGTGAGTGAGTGATTAATTGTGTGTTACCTGTATGCTTGAGTGTGTAGTTGTGTATGAGTGAGCGTGTGGTTGTGTGTTACCTGTGTGTTAGAGTGTGTGTAGTTGTGTATGAGTGAGCGTGTGGTTGTGTGTTACCTGTGTGTTAGAGTGTGTGTAGTTGTGTACGAGTGTGTGTGGTTGTGCGTTACCTGTGTGTTAGAGTGCATGTATGAGTGATGAGTGAGCGTGTGGTTGTGCGTTACCTGTGTGTTTGAGTGTGTAGTTGTGTATGAGTGAGTGAGTGATTAATTGTGTGTTACCTGTATGCTTGAGTGTGTAGTTGTGTATGAGTGAGCGTGTGGTTGTGTGTTACCTGTGTGTTAGAGTGTGTGTAGTTGTGTACGAGTGTGTGTGGTTGTGCGTTACCTGTGTGTTAGAGTGTGTGTAGTTGTGTACGAGTGTGTGTGGTTGTGCGTTACCTGTGTGTTAGAGTGCATGTATGAGTGATGAGTGTGTGTGTGGTTGTGCGTTACCTGTGTGTTAGAGTGTGTAGTTGTGTATGAGTGTGTGTGTGGTTGTGCGTTACCTGTGTGTTAGAGTGTGTAGTTGTGTATGAGTGTGTGTGTGGTTGTGCGTTACCTGTGTGTTAGAGTGTGTAGTTGTGTATGAGTGTGTGTGTGGTTGTGCGTTGCCTGTGTGTTAGAGTGTGTAGTTGTGTATGAGTGTGTGTGTGGTTGTGCGTTACCTGTGTGTTAGAGTGTGTAGTTGTGTATGAGTGTGTGTGTGGTTGTGCGTTGCCTGTGTGTTAGAGTGTGTAGTTGTGTATGAGTGTGTGTGTGGTTGTGCGTTGCCTGTGTGTTAGAGTGTGTAGTTGTGTATGAGTGTGTGTGTGGTTGTGCGTTGCCTGTGTGTTAGAGTGTGTAGTTGTGTATGTGTGTGTGTGTGGTTGTGCGTTACCTGTGTGGGGGCGTGTGCAGTTCGGGGGGCTGTGCGTAAAGGGGCGGGGTCATGCTTGGGGGGCGTGTCCTGCGCCATGCCTCCTGGCCAATTGGAATGTTGTGCTTATACTGTTGACAGAGACAAACCTTCATCACTCATAGAAATAGCCATCTATGGAGACATATCTGTGTGTGTGTGTGTGTCTGTGTGTGTGTGTGTGTGTCTGTGTGTGTGACAGAGGGAGAGAGCGAAAGAAAGAAAAGAGAAAGGAGGAGAGGGAGAGAGAGAGACAGAGAGAGAGAGAGACAGGGAGACAGAGAGAGAGACAGAGAGAGAGACAGAGAAAGAGAGAGAGAGAGATAGAAAGACAGAGAGAGAGCGAGAGAGAGCAAGAGAGAGAGAGAGAGAGAGAGAGAGAGAGAGAGAGAGAGAGAGAGAGAGAGAGAGAGAGAGAGAGAGAGAGAGAGAGAGAGAGAAAGAAAGACAGACAGAGAGAGAGAAACAGGAACAGATAAATTACCTGGTGTAGGCTGGCCTCAGAACTGCTCTGGTCACTTCAAGAAAACAAGCAAATGTTCCAGGTCATAAAACTTAAAATATCTGTTGAAATATATCAAACATCCACACCTACTGTGTGCATGAATGAAAAATGAGCAGAGAGCAAAGATGGTCACAAGTCTTTGTAACAGAGCCATCCATCTTACCTTATATGTGGGTGCTTGCTAGGCGTGGTGACTGTGGGAGGGAGAGAGAGAGAGAGAGAGGGGGAGAGAGAGAGAGAGAGAGAGAGAGAGAGAGAGAGAGAGATACAAAGACAGGGAGACGGGGACAGAGAGACAGAGAGAGCACATGATCTCATCAGTGAGGGCTGACCCTGAGCCCTGAGGCGTGGGCTAGTTTCCTCTGCCCCAAATACAACAGCAGCAGTAGCAGCAGCAGCAGCACATTAGCATTCACACAGACTCATCCGCCCTGGCTGCTACAGCCCACACCCCTCCATCCCT